>JASDQU011175112.1:16416-27285 GCA_032191745.1 Picea mariana
CAGGGATTGAGTTTTAAACCCTCATGAAACGGGATGATAATTCTTGCACCGTTTCCTCTAGCACCCTCTTCATATTATTATACTGCATCAACAACTGCAAGGGGTTTTTCTTGTCTCCCCATCTAGCAAGGAAAGACGTTTCGAATGCAGTGAAGTATCGAATACTTGCTTCTTGGAGGGATTTGAACCACTTCCTCAACTCCACCACAAAACTCTGTGCAAACAACCTTATTTTCACGTCTACATAGTCTACCTCTTCTAGGTCGATGAAATTGTTGAACCAATCCAGATGCTTTTTGGCTGAAACGTTCCATTCAGCATTGTAGAGCTTAATCCTCTAACTATAATTTTTTGGCAAATCATGCAGTTGGGATGGTAGAATGAGGGGGGGAAATCTAGCGGCCATGGCTCTAGGAGGGTTGGGGGTTTGAGATATATTATTAGATAATAGGGCTTGGAATCTCTTCTGGTTGAAAACTATCTCGTCCAAGCTGGTTTTCGACCTAGACCTGAACAGGGTTTATTCAAATATTGCATTGAACGCAAGGTCATCAATGTTCTGTGCACCGTATTTGGGTAAGAACAGACTTTTATCCAGGTAATAGAATGGTTCTGGTGCTTTCTCTTTAGTCCTGCACAGAATCTTCTTGAGGTCATACACAGGCTCTACAAGTTTTGGGTCAGGCTTTTCTCTGGTATAGATCATCCTTGGAGACAGGGTTCATGAACTACGTTACTTGGTGCTATTGATCTTTTTGACTGGAGTCGTCGGGGTAAAGATTTCATCCAACATAGGTGTTTGTCCCTCTATTACCCTCAGGGGAAAAACTGTAACTTTAGTCATTCTCCCAGGGAAACTTTATTCAATTTCATCCTCGGCAATGGCGCCAGAATGTTAGCACTCTGTAAATCTGTTCGGTTGATAAACAAATGACAAAGGTAAATTTTTCGGCCAACTTTGAGACCCGAAACTATCCTTTCAAACCTGGAGAGGGATCTCTCGGGAGACATTGTCTCAGTGCGGGATATGGATTTAAATATGTTTCCTAGATTTAACACCTTTGAAATAATAAGTTCTGGTTATATTGGCGCAAGAGAGTAAGACCTTGGGCTATGGAGTCGGTTCGAGAAAACGATAGAAACAAATGACTCGGTGACTGAACTTGAGAGGATAAAGGATAAGTGAGAAACAATCTTCAGTGAAAAATCGTTGTGTGGGTGGGGGGAAATCATAGAAAGAAACTCAGTGCACCATTGACGATGAATTTGGAGTTAACTTAGAGGAAAATGGTTTGTCTAAATGGTGTGAATCCCAGGCCACCGCACAGTGAATCCCAGGTTTGAAAATACGTTCCTATTTAGACAGAAATAGATATGAATAAAGAATACATGAAGTACATACACAAATAAAGGAAACAATACATCCAACTTCTACAATTAGAATCTTTTCATCAAAGATTTGAGACTTTTGCATTAAATTTCGATCGAACTCAAACTACATTTGATAGACACTGTCTATATTAATTTTGCCAACCAACCTGACTTACATTGAAAAGATAAAATTTATAGGAAAGGGCACCGCATGGGTTTCAAAACCCCTGCTCACTATATATTGTTCCTAGAATTTAGGAAATAGGTTGTTCTATGCTAAATGACCCTTCGCATGGGGCCTTTCCAAAAATATAAAACAATTGCATCTGGTCGCATCATGACTGCTTGTATTCTTCCATAGTAATTCAGTTATTGGCGAATTCTCATCATGGGGAGAGTGATGTGTCAAATCCTCCATTCGGCAAGATATCTGAACGATCAAGTATTCTGACAGTATTCTTCCATCTACTGTAATGGCCTTGATTTTTGTCGCGCGTTGATTCGCTGGGGTGCGTGAGCAGCGAGTAGCTCTTGACTAGAGTGATTGTTACTAAAATGAAAAAACGGTTTAAGGGCAATGCCTCCTTCAAAACTGTCAACAACTGCACTCTGCGTGATGATACAAGAATGAATTTAGTTAATCATGCTTCTTATGCATGTTGGCAAGAGTTGCGCGAACTTTCTCTTCGGTCACTTCACATTCTCTGAAATGCTTCATATTCCTTTCTTCTGCTAGCCTCTTTATTTCGTGCAGTTGTACGATTGTATCCTGTGCCTCTCTAAGTTGTCTTTTGAGCCACATCATGTTTCCTTCACGGACTTGCAATGCTGACATTTCAAGGGTCTTCGCTGCTAACTGTTGTCTCAATTCCCTATTTTCCTGGTAAATTTTGGTGACTGCAATCTTTTCCTGCTTCAGCTACTGAGATGGCTCTCGAACATTAGTGTCGGTGGAATCTGTCCTCATTTTTCCGCTCCTGCTTCCTTGGCTTGTACCTTCGGCAAGCTCCAGCTGAATAGCGCACATAAGTAATTCTTTGGTAGTTGATTTTGTGTGCGGCTTGTTTGGGACTTGGATTTCCCCAGCTTCCTTGTTCTTCCTTGGCCTGCCCCTTCTCCGAGGTATCTATTGTTGGGGAGATAGGGCTTCTAACATTTTTCCTTCCTGTGCAGATTCTTCCACTCCAGGCTCCGAGTGGTATGATATCCTCACTTCCACGGGAAAAGGTGAAACTCCCTTTGGATCTTTGGGAGTGCCTGCTATGAGTGACAATGAATCCCCGTCGCTTTGGGGCTCGGGCCTGGCGCTCCTACCACTTCGCACTCCCTTTATTACATTTTGGAAGGCTTCCATGGTACAACCGTATTTGTCTAGCACACAGTGGATCTGGCAAAGGCCCCAAGGCAGAGAATTCGATCAACCTGGGCTTGCGGGAAGATATTACAAACAATGCATAAACCCAATTTGCAAATAGAATGCGTGTAGAGAATATGGAATTTATAACAGAGCAGGCAAGACAAGGAAAAGTGCCAAGGGAAACTGAATTCATGGACAATGGATGTCTCGAAACAAACTGCATATTTTCCATAGAACATCTGGGCATGTAAAGTACAGTTGATAAGGGTTGCAGATCATACATGATACGAACGCAGCGATTTTTCATTCTTCCAGCCTTCATAATGAGTCGATAATATTTACTGCACTTGTCGATGCGACTTCTATTAACAGCTTGCCTAGACATGGGGCATGTAGAAACTCCTTTTTTAATAGGACCCGACTCTTTGGGAATAGACTCGTACTTATTTACGCATGTTTGAACTCTGACATCCCTTCTCGACTCCAAGGGACAACTAGCCACCTGCTGACTTCGACCCCTTTGTTGTTACGTACCTGACCTCACATGCTTTGACACACGGGCCATAACTCGACTAAAACTGACTCTAATTGAAAGGAAAAATGGGGGTACTAACACCAGGAAAACAGGGAACTAAGACAACAGTTAACAGCAAAGACGCTTGAAGAGTCAGCATTGCAAGGCCACAAAGGAAACGTGACATGGCTCAAGAGACAGCTCATATAGACACAGGATATAATCGTACAACTAAGAAAAACAGAGAGGCTACCAATAGAAAGGAATGTGAAGCATTTGAAAGAATGTGAAGTGGTCGAGGAGAAAGTATGTGCATCTCTTGCCATTGTGCAGAAGAAACAGGATTAACTGAGTTCATTCTCGTATCATCAAACAAAGCACGGATCTTGAAATTTTTGAAGGAGGCATCGCCCTTAGATGGTTTTTTCATTTTGGTAACGGTCACGATAGTCAGCAGCCACTCGACACACACGCGCCCCAACAAATCAGTGCACGGCATAAATCAAGGTTGTTGCAGTAGATGGCAGAAGCCTATCAGAATACTCAATCGATCAGGTATCTTGTCGAAGGAAGGCTTTGAAAAATCACTCTACCCATGATGAGACCTCACTGATAACTAAATTCCCATGGTAGAATACAAGCAATCATGATGCGACCAGATGCAGTTGTTTTCTATTTTTGGAAAGGCGTCATGCGAAGAGTCATTTAGAGTAGAAAAGTCAATTTCCTAATTTCTAGGGACAGTATCTAGCGAGAAGAGCATCCCAAGTGGCACCCTTGCCTATATATTTAATCTTTTCAATGTAAGTCGGGGTGGTTGGCAAAATTAGTATAGACAGTGATTATTGAATGTAGTTTGAGTTCGATCGAAATTTAATGCAAAAGTCTTGAAGCTTTGATGAAGAGATTCTAATTGTAGCAATCAGATATATTGTTTCCTTTCTTTGTGTATGTACTTCTTGTGTTCTTTATTCATATCTATTTATGTCTGAATAGGAATGTAATTTCGAACATGGGATTTGTTGCGCAACGCCCTGGGATTTGCGCCATTCAGACAAACCATTTCTCTCTAAGTTAACTCTGAATTCATCCTCAGAGGTGCTCCGAGTTACTTTATGTGTTTTTCACCCAGCCACACACAATGATTTTAAACTGAAGATGGTTTCTCTCTTAGCCTTTATCCTCTCAAGTTCAGTCACTAAGTCATTTATTTCCATCGTTTTCTTAAACCGACTCCATAGCCCAATGTATTACTCTTTTGCACCAATAGAACCAACAAATTATCATTTAAGGTTGTTAAATCTAGCCGACCACCTAAGGCCATATCCTATATTGAGACAAAGTCTCGTAAGAGAGCCCTCTCCATGTCCTAAAGTCTAGTTTTGGGTCTCAAAGTTGGTTTGTAGGTTTCCTCTGTCATTCGTTTCTCAGTCAAATGAAGTTTACAGAGCACTAATATTTTGGCATCGTTGCTAGGGATGTAATTGAATAAATTTTCCCTGGGAGAATGACTAAAGTTACAATTTTGACCCCTGAGCGTAACAGAGGGACAAACATTTCTATTGGCTGAAAACTTTACCCTGGTGAATCCAGTCAAAAAATACAGTAGCACCAAGTAGTGCAGTTCAGGAACCCTAGCTCTGAAGACAATCTACAACAGAGAAAATCCTGACCCAAACCCTATAGAGCCTGTGTGTGACCCCGAGAAAATTCTACATAGTATTAGAGAGCAAGCGTTGGACCCATTCTATTACCTGGAAAGAAGCTTGTCCTTACCCAAAGACGACGCCGAAAGAATTGAAAACCTTGAGTTTGACGCATTATTTGAGCAAACCATGTTCAAGTCTAAGTCAGAAACCATCTTGGACGAGATAGTTTTTGACCAGAAGAGATTCCAAGCCCTGATACCTAATAATATCCTGCAAATCCCCAACCCTCCTAGAGCCATGGCCACCAGATTCGCCCCCCTCATTCTGCCAGCCCAACTGCATGATTTTCCCCAAAATTACAGCCAGAGGATTAAGCTCTATGATGTTGAAGGGAACGTTTCAACTCATAGGCATCTGGATTGTTTCAACCATTTTGTCGACCTAGAGAAGGTAGACTATGCAGACACAAAAATGAGGTTTTTCATGTAGAGCCTTTATGGGGAGGTGAGGAAATGGTTCAAAGCCCTCCTGGTAGCAAGCATTCAATATTTCACCATGTTCAAAACATATTTCATTACTTTATGGGGAGACAACAAGAACCCCTTGCATCTTTTGACACAGTACAATAATATGAAGAGGGCGTTGGAGGAGACGGTGCAAGAATTCTCAGCCTGTTTCATGAGATTTTATAACTCGATTCCTGTAGAATTCCAACCACCCCCCGGGGATACGCAGTTTCGATACGCCGACTGTTTTGAAAGAAATTTCTCCTTGTTGTTGAGATAAAGAAGATCAACAAATATAGATGCAATGATGAACCAGATGACTCGACCAAGGATGAAACTGAAAAGGAAAATTCAAAGGAGGAGGCCTCAAGGAAAGCGCTGGAAACAAGTCGGGAAGTGTGTGGAAAAGAGGTAGAGAAGGTTTGTCCCCCCTTTAAATTTGAGCATTAAATGGACAAGATCAAAATCTTTATCCCTTTTAACAAAATTATCATAAAGGGTGAATATCGAGAGCAAATTATTAAAATGCTAAAAATGGGAGGGACCCTCAATACTTTGAATGTCCAAGATGATCACCCTGCTATTATGTTTGGTCTGTGCATTGAGGAGACAAGCGATACTGAGGAAGTTCCCACGTTCTATGTCAGTCTAAAATTTCATGACATGACCCTGCATAATGCCATGTTGGATTCAAGTGCGTCGCACAACCTCATGCCAAAGGTGATCATGGACGAGTTGGGTTTGGACATCACCAAGCCCTATAAGGGCCTTTTTTCTTTTGATTCGAGGAAAGTCAAGTTCTTGGGTCTCATCAAGGACTTGTTCATATCATTGGCCCAAATTCCTTCGAAGAACATGGTTATGGACATGGTCGTGGCATACATACCCCCTAAGTTTGGCATGCTTCTTTCTAGGTCGTGGGCTACAAAGTTAAATGGGACTCTACAAATGGACATGTCATACACCACCATTCCTATATTTGGCCAAGATAGATGGTTGTACAGAGAAATGTTGTTGAAATACATGGTAAGTAGTAAGACGCAGCCAAATAACCATCCTATCTACTCCGTTGACACTGAGGTCAACTCCTCCAAATTCTACAATGACCTGAGCTTCGAAGAGGAAGAGTAGATGTCCATCATGGTCACTGATGAGCAAGCTGCACGACAAGAAGTAGAGTGCATCGACCTAAAGAACCAAGCAAAAAATGAGACATGGAACATGATTTTCGATGGTGCTATAAGTAAGGAAGGAGTTGGGGCCAGCGTATGGATAAGCCCCCCTGAGGTGGGCACAAAACTGTGCTCGTGCAAGATCGTGTTCGAATGTACAAACAACATGGCCGAGGTCGAGTATGAGGCACTGATTTTGGGCCTAAAGGTGTTGAAATAATTAGGCGCAAAGAGGATAGCAGCACATGGAGACTCTGAGTTGGTTATAAACCAGGTGAAAGGCACGTATCAATCCAAACACCCAGGCTAAGAGCATACATAAACCTAGCACTAGACCTCCTCAAAGAATTCTCAGAGTATGAGCTATTGGCGATCCTGAGGGGAAAGAATAAAATATTCAATGCATTGGCCACCTCGGCCTCGGTTTTTAAAATTCCCATCTTTCCAAACAGAAAATACTAGATCGAAGTCAAACACAGGACGACAGCTCCTGATAATATCAAACATTGGCAAGTGTTTGAGAACGAAAAACAGGTGGATATGTTCCTCCTAATGAGCGACAATTTCATAAACATATGCATTGATGATGAGTGTTGTTGTGACGAATATGAGAGCGCAGATGTGTGCGGTGATGATGACCCTTTCCAGAACCATATAGCAGGAAGGGACATAATACATCTAAAAAATAATATCATCCCAAAGGGGTTAGTTCCCCTAGAAAATTTTTTGATGAAAACAACGTGGCTAGAAATCCCAAGATCACTGAAAACAATGAGGATGTCGAAGATTGCAACATCGGGACCGAGGAGAACCTGAAAATAATCAAATTGTCGAAAACACTCAGTCCAGAGGTCAAGCAAGACTACATCAAGCTCATGAAGGATTTCCTCGATGTTTTCACTTGGATTTACAACGACTTGAAGGTGTACGACACTGAAGTGATTCACCATGTTATCCCTCTCAAAGAAGACCAGAGGCCTTTCAAATAGAAGTTGTGACAGATAAATCCCATGCTATTTCCACTAATCAAAAAGGAGGTAAATAAACTCTTTGAAGATAAAATTATCGTTTCTTTAAGGTTTTCTAAGTGGGTGGTCAATGTGGTACCTGTTAGAAAAAAGAGCAGCGAAATAAGATTGTGTGTGGATTTTCGAAACTTAAACAAAGTGTCCCTCAAGGACCACTACCCACTCCCTAAAATGGACTATATTATGCAAAAGGTAGTGGGGTCCCAGAAGATTTCCATGCTGGACGGTTTTTCGGGTTATAATCAGATCATGGTCCACCCTGATGATAGGGAAAAGATGGCTTTTATGACACCATGGGGGACATTAATGTATGCCAAGATGCATTTCAGCCTGATGAACGTCGAAGCCACCTTCCATAGGGCAATGAACATAGCATTCGTTGATGAAAAGGAGAATTTTATTGTGATATATCTGGATGACATCACAGTATATTCTAACTCTGACGAACAACACCTCAAGCCTCTAAAGAAGGTTTTCCAGAAGTGCAGGAAATTCATCATATCATTAAATAAAAAAAAATCACATTTCAGGATGTAAGAAGGGAAGTTTTTAGGGAACATCATCTCGAAGGAAGGTATCAAGATAGACAAAGGGATCCAAAAATTGGCACTCTATGCAGTAAGAAGGAAGTGCAATCCTTCCTGGGAAAAGTGAATTTCTTGAGAAGGTTCATTCCAAACCTGGTAGGAATTTAAAAACATATCACATGCATGCTCAGAAAGGGGAACGAGATCAAGTGGAAACCAAAGGCCAGGAAATCATTTGAAGATATCAAATTAGCACTGACTAAATCTCTTGTGTTGTCCAGTCCATACTTCACAAAGGACTTCATCTTGTTTCCATTCGCCTCGGAACATACGATTGATGGTGCGTTGTTACAAAAAGATGATCATAACTTTGAGAAACCTATAGCCTATTTCTGAAGAACTCTGAGGGATTCTCCACTAAGGTATGACATTATGGAGAAATAAGCATATGCCTTAGTGAAGACCCTAAAGGAGTTCAGAATGTACATATTACACTCCCATGACATCGCTTACGTGCCCAGCAACTCATTCAAGGATATCTTGACTCAGCCTGGCCCAAAGGGAAGGAGAGGAAAGTGGATAGTGGCCATGCTAGAATACAACCTCAAAATCAAGCCCACGAAGCTTATAAAGGGTCGGGGCCTTGAAAAGTTGATGGTGCAGTCGGACTGCGATGCTTTGGGGATCAACTTCATCTATGACCTGTCAGAAAAACCTCACGAAGAAACAATTGTGCAGGTCTCTCATGAGTTTGGTGATTCACCATGGCATACAGACATCATCTATGTGTTGATAAATCTGCAAGCCCCCTCGGGTTTAAGTAAAACCAAGGCCTAGATTCTAAATATCAAAGTCATCAGGTTCTGCATCTTAGGTGACTCACTGTACTAGAAAGATCCTGGAGGGATATTGCTAAGTTGTTTGTTGGAGAACGACGTGAAACGAGCAATCGAGGAATTTCACAAAGGTGACTGCGGAGGACACCACTACTGGAAAACCACTGCACACAAAATCCTGAGAGCGGATTACTATTCGCCTACCATCTTTGCAGATGTATACAAAGAAGTGTCATGTTTTCATGAGTGTCGTATTTTTTACGGGAGAAGAAATCTGCAGCCCCTGCCACTAAATCCAATCTGAGTCGAAGCACCTTTCATGTAGTGGGGCTTGGACTTTATGGGGGAAATAAATCCACCATCCTCGGTGCAACACAAATGGATACTCATAGCCACATATTACTTCATGAAATGGATAAAATCAATCCCCACTAGTAGGCTACTGATGCAGTTATCATCCAATTTTTGGAGACAAACATCCTGTCAATATTTGGGTTCCCTATCAAGATCATAATAGATAATGCGGCCACATTCAAGTCCAAGAATATGGAGAAGTTTTTTCAGGATTACAATATAATCTTGGGACATTCCACAGCATACTACCCACAAGGAAATGGGTTAGAAAAATCATCAAATAAAATCCTAACCAGGATCATCAAAAGACTCTTGCAAGAAAACAAGAAGGCCTGGCATAAAAAGCTTATTTATGCATTGTGGGAAGACCAGGTTACCACCAAGAATTCCATATCAACGTCGCCATTCCATATTGTATACGGCACAAACGCAATTTTCCCTACCTCACTGGGGTTTCTCATCAAAAATTTGTTGCAAGAGCAAGAAGCAGAACCAGATGACACACAGAGGAGAATAAATTAGCTAATCCACACACAGCAGATGATAGAACAAGTGTACAATCGATCGCAACTCCACCAGGAGAGGATGAAGAAAACCTTTAACAAGTGTTTTAAGAAAGAGGAGTTTCAGTTGGGTGATCTGGTGTTGAAATGTGACACGAGGAATGAGGATAAAGGAAAGCATGGAAAATTTGATAATATTTGGATGAGTCCATTCAAAATTGGTGCATATCGTGGAAATAATGCTTATTTTCTGGAAGAACTAAATGGAGAGTCTCTTGTTTGGGGGCCTATAAACAGCAGGTTCCTCAAACACTATTTGGTGAAATAAAATTCGTTTAAGTCACATGTCAATTTAAATAGTCGTTTTATTTCATGTGTCGAGTCAGTGTGTCAACAGAAAATTGAAGCCTGAAGTGAAGGCACTGAGTTTATGCTGAATCTTTTAGAAAATGCGTCGATAGGTTTAGGTTGCATTTTTTTTTTATATTTCAGTGTCTGAAAGTCAAACTAGGCCTAGTGGTCAGGCACCTGGTCTGATGTTCTTTACTACCTCGCTGGGAGGATATCATCTCCGTTGGAACCATTTGTTAGCACCACCATTTTTCTCTTCAATTAGAGTCGTTTCTAGTCGATTTATGGCCCATGTGTCAAAGCATGTGAGGTCAGGTATGTAGAAACAAAGGGATGGAGGTCAGCATGTTATCCACATTTTTGGTTATCGAGATGATGACATGATAATGACAGGGTGATGGAAGATCTAACTCTTCATTTAGATCATTTTTATGAAGAAAGTTACACTTGTCATTTTCTCAAAATCACATTTTTGAAGATAGTACGCAGGCTGCATATATACTATCCTGCGGAAATACTTGATTTTCGCATGCTGCATTCATCCTAACTGCGGACTTTCCGCACTGTGTTAATGGTCAGGGTGCGGAAATGTTTCTAAAGGGAGAAAATGAATAAGTTCTCGATCCTTCTAGAAGGAATCTTCTAGAAGGATGAGTTGGAGTTCGAATGGTTGGCAAATTAATGAGTTTCCAGATATCTTG
>JASDQU011175115.1:13940-34266 GCA_032191745.1 Picea mariana
AAAAATTTATAGTGAAAATTCCACGGTGTCTCAGATGTAGCAGCGAAACCCCAAGACCTTGAGCTCTGATACCATATGTTAAGAACCAAACATCAATATAGCATAGAAAAACCTCAGGAAAAGTACTCAACGCCTTGAAAAAGAGATAATTTCAGATAATAAGCCTCTTCGAAGGGGGCAACCTCCTTTTAGCCCACTTAAACGTTCAAGTACAAGATGATTCAAAATGAAAATGTCTCCTTGGTATATATAGGAGACTAGGAGGTATAATTACAACTAATGGCCTAAAGCTGACATAAATAAAATAACATTACTAATATAATATGCCTCAATTAAGGGGTAATGAGCCAATATTAGGGCTTAACAAAGATGTAGTTGATAAATGAATTTTAGAAACCAAGCTCAGAAGACCAGTTTATGAATGAAATGATAGAGATTAAGCAAAAACCAGGAGAATCACTCCGGGAGGTGGACCAAAAGTTAAAAAGACTAAAAGGTAAGTTAAAGTACTCTATTACTGATACACACCATATACATTTGTTTGTTAATTCTCTATTTCCACACTTGAAGTATCCTTGGAGACAATAGAAATTTCAGAGCCATGCTGAGGCTCTCCAAGCAACATTGCAGTTAGAAGAAAATGAGTACAAGCATACAGATCCAGATGTTCAAGAGTTGAGACAAGGTCTGAAGAACTTGACATTCCAATTGAATCGGAATAAAGGAAAGGAGAAAAGAGAATATGTCTAGTGTACAATGTGCATCATAAAAGGACATCGTAAGAATGAGTGTTCATTATCTGCGCAGTATATTGGAGTGTATATGCMAAACCATTTATCTTCAGGAGGACCATGGTGTGAGATTTTGAAAACACATGGGCATGATCCCTATCATTTCCCCCTAAATGCAAAAGTATCAGAAAATACCAAAGAGTACATTTTGTAATTTTTGCGAGTCAATTTGAAATGAATACAAGGACTATAGAACCTTGGAKATGGTGAAAGAAAGGATTGCAGATACATACAAGGTGCAGGATGAACATGTAACAAGACAATCTGCGCAACAACCACAATATAATMTCGCAGAGCAACTTCAAGCACAACCACAGTATAACAATGCGCAACAGTTTGGAGCATCATTGCAACAATGCACAACACCACCATAGTACAATAATGAAAAAACACAGTATAATCAGGGACCCCAGTATAATACATCACGCGAAGATAATCAAGGAAACATAGGAGGTTTCAAAGGAGGAGKTCGTGGAGGAAGAGGATTTGGAGGAGGTCAAGGACTAGTAGTTTGTCATAACTTCTAGAAACCAAGGCACTATCCAAGGGACTTCCCACAACCACCTGCGACATGTATGTATTGTTGCACACCAGGCCATGAAACATAAGACTATCCAAAACTCTTGATAAAGACACATGACAAAATGAACCAGACCAACCATAATGTGCAATGGATTGGGGTGGAAAACAGAGAAGAGGACGAGAAGAAGATTAACATAGTTACTGGAGGTGGAGCTAAGACAAGAGAATATGCAGCCAAAAAGGATCATGACCAGTACCAATGGGTCAGGAAGAATACAGTTCCTGAACATAAGTTTGATGCACACAAAGAAAAAGAGATATTCAAAGAAGCTAGGCAAGAGATTTTGAAAGAAAATATTGTGTCTACTTCAGGGACAAAACCAGAAGATGAGATACCAGTATATGAAATGCATTCATTATTTGATCAGACCAATCAAGAGCATTCTTTAGAACAAGTAAGTAACTTAAGAAATTTTTTGGGGTCATGTGTAAAATTGTTGAATGATAAAAAATCCTTACAAGTACTGCATAATTGGTTAGAAAAATGTAATTTTGGGGAAGAAGGGGTAAAAAGAGTAAATCGGGTTCGTAAGAAGAAAAGAACAAGCATGGAATTTAGATTGAATACCAACATATGAGATTTCAATATGGGGGATATCATACTAGACTTAGGGTCTGAAGTCAATGTTGTGCCATTGAAGTTGAAGTTGTCAAATAAACATAGAGTGGTGCCAATTGGTAGGTTCAATGGGATTCCAATAGATCTATATGGTGTGCGCACCATGGAAGACTTTGAAGTCATTGACATAATGGACACCACTTCTCCATATCCAACATTGTTGGGTTTGGATTGAGCTTTTGATAACCAGACGATTATTAACTTGAAGACAAGGAAGATGATATTTGAATCAGGGGAGTACAGAGTTATTGCGCCATTGGATACCTCAGAAGAAGGAAGGTATGTGGAACCTGTGACAGAAAATATTCTTACAGAAGATGTTAATCAATTATACAAAACAAATGCACATGAAGAGGATTATATCAACCCAACTGCAAATGGCATTCTCAATTAGAGGAGTATTGGTTATTGTGCTTTAGACTCTGACATAGGAATGGAAAACTGGAAGCAACGGCTACATGAATTATCTACTAGGAGATGTGCCAGAATGACACGCGCGCTAAGATGAATTGGTTCAAAGGTAAGAGAGTCTCCTAATTTTTATTGTATGAATGACTTAGAAGATGTTTTTATGAAATTTGATTTAGAAGTAGTAGACAGTCAGAGATTACCAACATTATATATTGATTTGAAAGCTACAACTACCATTGGTGGGGTACACACAAGGAGAAGATCAACAATTGGTTTTAGTGTAAAAGGTTACTGTGCATCATATTCGTAACATAGCAGGAGCATAGATATGAGGAGAAATATGAGGGATTAGTACAACCTCAAGAACATGCAGATAAGTGCATGGTTCAATGGATATTGGTACCACCATAAGAATGGCCACACCATTTCATTCACACACTAGAAGGCATTCCAAGGAACTGGTACACATAAAAGGAACAACGCAGAGAAACTATGAACTGAGAAGAGATACAATAGAACTTTGTAGTTACATTTTCCTTCGAACATGAAAGTACAGAAATAGATACACTGCTGAAAGTGGTAAGAGACAAGATATTTGAAGAACTAGACTTTGAAATAATCCCAATATACTAGAAGCATGCTAGAAAAAAAATTAAATAGTTGCTACCCTATTATCATGTCGCAGAAGAAGAAGATCCAACAGAGGAAAACCCGTGCAATATCTAGATCTCAGAATTTGAAGGAGAAAGGGAAGTAGAAGGTCCAAAGTTAGATTCAAAATATTATTCTGCACCATTAAATATCAAGAAGGTAAATATTAGAACTACATAAAACTAAAGATTGCAAGCATTGGAGATTATTGGGATAATCAAATAGTAGAAATAATCACAGAGTTACTACGCGAGTATAATGACTTATTCCCAGTGACATTCTTAGAGATGAAGGGATTAGCAGGAGAGCTAGGAGAAATGAAGATCCCTTTGAAGCCATAAGCCAGACCTATCAAACAAAGACCTTACAGATTGAATCCAATATACAAAGAGAAAGTGAAGGAAGAAATTGACAAAATGCTAGAAGTTGGTGTCATAGAACCTTTATAAGAGTCAGAATGGATCAATCATATGGTGGTGCAGGAAAATAAGCAAGGAGGGATCAAGATTTGTGTAGATTTGAGAAAATTGAATGATGCTTTCCTATATGATCATTTTCCTACCCCATTTACAGACGAAGTTTTGGAGAATGTAGGGGGCCAAGAAGCTTATTCATTCACATATGGGTTTTCAGGATATCATCAGATAAGGATAGCACCGGAAGATAGACACAAGACAACATTTGTGACAAAATGGGGATCATTTCAATATACAGTCATGCCATTTGAGTTAAAGAATGCACCAACAATTTTTTCAAGGGTAGTAGTAGCATCCCTTAAGGAATTTATTCATAAGTTTTTAGAAGTTTACTTGGATGATTGGATAGTGTTCGGTTTATTGAAGGATCATGTTAAAGTATTAAGGTTGATGTTGGACATATGCAGACAGTGTCAGATATCATTGAACATTAAGAAATGTATTTTCAATGCACCTTTTGGTATTTTTTTAGGCCATGTGGTGTGTAAACAGGGTCTATTGGTTGATCCTGCTAAAATTGTTGTCATAGTTAACTTACCACCACCGAAGTCAGTGCGCCAGTTGAAGAGTGCCCTTGGTCATACATGATATTATAGGAAGTTCATAAGGGGATATGCACAAATTACTACACCAATGGAGAAGTTGTTGAAGAAAGACACTAAGTATCAGTGGAATGATGAATGCCAACAGAGTCTGGATATTTTGAAGGAGAAGATGGTTAGTGCGTCGATTTTAGTGTTTCAAGATTGGGAAAACGAATTTCATGTGCATGTGGATGTATCTGCAATAACATTAGGAACAATATTGAAACAACCATGAGAAGGTGATATATATCACCCTATTGCATTTGCAAGCATAAAATTATCATATTCGGAACATAACTATAACACTGCAGAAAAAGAAGGATTAACTATGGTGTATGCTTTGCAAAAACAAAGACATTACTTGCTAGGGAAACATTTCAAAATGTTTACAGATCATTCTTCTCTAAGATATTTAGTCAATAATCCAGTTTTGGGGGGAAGGATATGCAAATGGATACTATTATTCCAATATTTTGATTTCAAAGTTGTGGTGAAGCTCGAAAGATTGAACGCAGGACCATATCACTTATCCAAGATAACTAATGGAGAAGAACCTAGTAACTTGGAAGACAAATTTATAGATGCACAATTGTTTTCAGTACAGATAGTTGATGAGTATTTTGCTGACATTATTGAGTTTTTGAGTATAGGCTTTGCACTAATAGAATTTACTATTGCGTAGAAGAAAAATTTAATGGTCAGAGCTGCAGACTATCAATTAATTGCAAGTCATTTATACAAACTTGGAGTAGATAACATCTTGAGAAGATGTGTGATGGAGCATGAAAGGCCTATCATTTTAGCAGAGGTGCATGAAGGGATTGTTGGAGAACACTATGAAATAAAATCTATTGCGCAGAAGGTATTACGTGCAAGATTATGGTGGCCAAAAGTTCATAAGGATTCAAAGGAATATTGTCAGAAGTGTGATGTCTTTCAGAGAGTTGGGAAGCCATCCATGAGGGATGAGATGCCATTGAGACCTCAGGTTACTTTGAAATTATTTTAAAAGTGGGAAGTAGACTTTGTAAGTCCAATTAATCCACCAACAAGAAGATAAGGAGATAGATATATTATTACAACAACAAAATACTTGACCAGATGGGTTGAGGCATCACTAGTAAAATATTGCAGGATAGAGACTGCAACATGCTTTTTATTTGAACAGGTAGTGACAAGGTTTGTATGCCCAAGAATATTGATGAATGATCAGGGGACTCACTTTATTAACAGTACAATTGAGGCAATGCTTGAAGAGTTTAAGATACATCATCAGAGGAACACTCCTTATCACCCTCAAGCTAATGGAATAGTGGAAGCCTTTATCAAGATTTTGGAGAATGCTTTGATAAATATTTGTAATGTGAACAAATATGATTGGGATTTGAAGGTAACATCAATACTTTGGGCTTATATAAATACATGCAAGAAGCTAACAAGGCAAACACCCTTTAGATTGGTGTATGGACAGGAGGCAATTGTTCCCTTAGATTATTTGATACCAAGTCTCTGCATTGCAACAATTACAGATATGATAGAAAAGGGGCACATCGCAGGAAAGATTGGCACAATTGATGGAATTAGAAGAGGACAAAATCATAGCAGGTTTCCATCAGGAAGTACAAAAAGTGAAGGATAAAGCATGGCATTAAAAACATATCAAGAAGAATTCTTTTAAGGAAGGAGATATGGTTCTCCTCTATGATAGTAAGTATTTGCAGCACCCAGGGAAGCTTAGAATGAATTGGCTAGGGCCATATCAGATAAAGTCTATCACAGATGGAGGTGTTGTACAAATACAAGACTTAGCATGCAAGGAAGTTCAAGGACTTGTGAATGGTAGTCAAATGAAACTATATAAGGACAGTTGACCCACTAACCCTCAGTAGTTGTAGCGCAACAAGTATACTTGTAAATATTGTAAATATTAGGAGTTAAAAGAAGAAAAATGAACAAACAACCAGAAAAATGAAGAAAAAGCCAAAAAACAGTATTTAGAAGAATAAGTGATAGACAATTAATTGAGAATAACAACACGCAACAACAGAAAATTGGTGCGACAAAATTCATAAGACTGTGCGTAGGAAAAGTAAACACCGCGCGACGGGATGAAGAATGATCAAAGAAGTGGAAAACAAGTAAACGAAAAAGAAAGGAAGCATCAAAGCATTAATGATAGAGTTTATAAGAAAGGAAAAGTCGAGAAAATGAAAAACACTTGTAATTTTTGAGCGACCGAGCAACAGAGAAAACAAAGTATGAGTAAGTGTGAGATTGTGAAGAACCCAACTGAGATCTACAGTAGATTTTTCCTGAAGACAAGAATATGGTGTAGCCAAAGTTCGGACAACCTAGCCAGTTCACGCAAAGGACCTGTAGCAATAACAAACCATTGGAAGAAACAACCAAAGTGGTCTATGTGGATGATATTCTCACTACAGAGTCCAAATCTATTAGCCTGACAAGGATTGAAGAAGAAAAACCACAAGAAGAGGCAGTGGAAGTCAGCCAAGCAGCGCAAGGCTGGAACCCTAGGACGGAAGCAAACCCTAGCATAGAAACCATAGGAACGACGCATGCAGAGGAAGAACATGGTGACAATGATAGTGATAGAAAAGATTCTGATACATCGACAATAGAGGAAAACCCATAGGTCAAGGATGACCGTGCCACGGATGAGGAAGTGCAGGAAGAAGAAACCCTAGACGAATCAACAACAAGGTCGTCGAAGAAGAAGGCATCAACGCACACACACACATATAGATTCAGTTGTTAGTGCCTCACATTCTGGATGCCATCATCATTGTGGAAGATATGCTAGGATGTGTTCCCAAATTGCAGTATGCAGATCATGACGTAATCGAAGCCACAAATTCCCATAACTTGCTCAGGAGGTTTATCTGGAGAAGAGGGGGTCAACCTCAAAAGGCATCCCAATTATGGAACCCAAATAATGGATAATCGAACTTTACAACTCTGGCATCATGAATTTACCGGAAGTTCCTCATTTCGGCAGGGGGAGAGACGTCAATGCATGTGTCGAAATTTTTTTGGCACGCGTACATGGAGGATTTCTATGGATGGATAGACTTGTCCCAATATATGTCAAACTAATTTCCAAATTGACAGGATTGTCGACAGATGGGGTAAAGCCAGAGAAATACCTCGATGGAAAAACAAAGGAAAAATATATTACAGAACAAGTAAAGGAAACATTTGGCATTGACAGAGGCATCAGGGGGATTATTATCAAGAACATTAATGACCCAGCTACCAGATTTGTGACAAATTTAATGGACTGCAAGCTACTAAGGAAATATCGCAAAGAAGAGGCACCTACAGGGGTGGTCGCAGCAGCTGTGCAGTGCACAAAAGGAATAGTTCTGAGTTGGGCATCATATCTACTCAACCTTTTCTTAGAAGACTACAGGGATGCATAGGATGATGTAACAAAGTTCCACTACTACTGGCTGTTAATTTTGATAGCCCTAGATGCATGGGAGAAACCAAAGTATTCCATATTTTTGGGAAGAACAGGAAGATGTGGAGCAGTAAGGTATGAATCTTTGCGACACAACATAGATGGCAAGAAAGGAAATCCAACACAAGTATTTTTGGCATGTATATCCAAGAGATGCAGGAGAAGATTGCAAATACATGGATAATACCACCTGAAGTGGTGAAGGAACATGAGGGGATAGCCCACTTTAAGGCATTCAGACATAACACATGGATACAAGCAAGAAGAGACTCAAAAAAGGCATGGCTCAAGATGCATTATTGCATTACAATGGAAGAATTCCAGTGGGTACTTGCAGAATGGACAGATCAATGGAAGGTGCCAGTAGCAGGGAAGAAAGGAACGAAGCGAAGGGACTGAGTAGAAGCTAATATGACACAAAAATCTAGTATCCCAGCTGCAAATACTAGAAAATCATCTGAGTGGAGAAAACTTACAGGTACTGAGACAACAACAATGAAACCAAGGAGGAAGGAAACATTGTCAAGAGCTTTAGTACTCAGAACTGATAGTGTAGAAAGAACCAAGGGGGAAGCACAAAAGAAAAATGGAACCTCCAGTCAAGAGACAAGGACTGGAAGTACACCAGAGCTCACAAAACTTACAGAGACAAAAAAAAGGAAATCAACCATGTAGATGGGATAACATAGGAAGAAGATGATGGCAGAGAAGAAGCCCATTGAGCTCACAATCATAGAATATGATGCAGAGTTAATAGTTGATAAGGTGAAAGACAGAGTAGAGGAAGCACTTTAGGTCGCGGAACCTCAGAGAGAAGAAATCATGACGAAGATTATGGAAGTTAAATTAGTGTTGGAAAGTTTATAGCTCACTGTCAGACATCATCAAAGCACAATCCAACATGTTCCAATTCAGAAAGAGAAAGACACAGTCTAGACATAAATAGTGGGGAGTGCGACATTCGAAATCAATGAGAGTATGTTACAAATAGATGAGGAAATCGTACAATGACCCTTGAAGTACGTGGATAAATTGGACTTGGCGCTATCCAAAATTCCAACAAAATCCTTATATAAGTTGCATACGAGTGTAGCACAAGAAGTTCAGTCTAGTGCGAGGACTGATGCAACAAACCTAGAGATAACCAGGGAGGCTAAGGAAGTGTTGGAGACAGTCTTTACAGAGGTATGAATAGAACATGAGGAAGAAAAATGACACACAGGCAGGTTAGAGAGAATACTTGAAGAAGTCTTCCAAATAATTTCAGACAACGCACTCGCAGGAGAAATCAACGCAGAGGAAAAACTGAAGAAGATAGCACAAACAATGGAGGAATACAAGCAAGAGATAAGATAATTAGTGGAGAAGATGACACCAACTACCCCGATAGAGGTCAGATATGAAAGAGAACAACAAGCCACAAAACAAACATATCACATTGTGTTGGAAGTTAAGGAGATATCAGAACTTTATGAAAGGACCGTGCAACTTTGGAAAAGCCTGGCCGAGGATGAAAGGATCCAACAATTGGATCAGAAAGAAGAAAAGGTGAATGCAGAAGTTCAGGATCTAAAGCAATGGTAGAAGAAAATTCCTATCTCGGAGAGACTACGGGCCGCGCAGGAAATGAAGAACCCGCAGATAGAGGTGAAGAACATCTAGGAGGAAAGGCATACTAGACAGGCTTAGTTGGAGCCCCTATAAGAGCAAGCAGAACAAATGATAACAACGTTGGAGACAGAGAAAGCTAGAATGGAAAATGCGCACTCATAAAGTATAGACCCTCACAGAAAAGAATGCGCAGATGAAGGAAAAGGGAGATGAACTAGCCAAGAAATTATAGGAATTGGAGAAAGCAGTGCGAGAGGCACACACGGCCTAAGTGGCTCGGGACAAGCAATAGGTTAGTGTTGCGGGGTTATTGGAGTAGGAATTTTTGGGAGTTAAGCGTAGAATGGACCAAAGGAAGTAGCACACACCAGAAAATAAGTAAGACAAGTGCGAAAAAGGGAAAAGGAAGCAACACACCAAGAAATAAGGAATATCGGCATAAGGAACGGTTGGATCGAAGACCAACCACGCAGAAGATATTAAGAAAGTGGATAAGTGGAGTCCACTTAGAGTTAGGGTTTTGGAGTCATAATGTAAGGGTTTTAAGCCATTTTGTAGTATAAATATGATGTATGAGG
Source organism: Picea mariana (assembly GCA_032191745.1). Classification (NCBI taxonomy): domain Eukaryota; kingdom Viridiplantae; phylum Streptophyta; class Pinopsida; order Pinales; family Pinaceae; genus Picea; species Picea mariana. Next base: position 23,725 of record JASDQU011175115.1, read on the forward strand.
TAGATATAAAAACATATTGGCATGAGCTACCCTAGAACTTATGCACGACGAGTCTATTTTGGAGAGTCCCTTTTGAGTTGTTGAGATTTGTGGAGCTCAGATGGAGTTGATGTTGAGATATAACTAAGGGTCAGGTCACAAGCTGTGGAGCTTGGTGCGATGCTGGTCAACCTCACATGCACTATTCATAACTTCTGATGTAATGCGTGCAGTTCCATTTTGATGAAGAATAAGAAATAAACAGAAGATCTTTGTGGACGTAGCTCAAGGGGGTGAACCGCGGTAAAAATGATGTCTTATGTGTGATGTGTTCTTTTACATGCTTTATAATGAATGAATGGTTAGATAAATGCATATGTTAGGGTTTATTTATAGTGCACACTAATATAATAATGAAAAATGTATGTCATTGAATCGATATAGTAGTAGATATGAGGAATATTATGGGAGAATGCATGTTAAAATAGAAGAAGATGTAAAAATAACGTATCCAATCCCTTCCATGACTGAAGACATCTACGTCCTGCAGTCACCCATAAACCATCTTCGGTGAGACTACGTTGTGCACTTTGTGCACAGTGTATCCTTCTGGTTTACAAGAAGGGATGATGGTGAAAAGGGTTTTGTTGGAGAACTAAGGTAGAACCCAGGTCAGCCCATACATCCAACAGGTACCAATTGTTAAGAATAAGATTTCAAATTATCTATAATTTTAACGTTTAGAAAAAAAATATTTTACTTTAGGTAACATCATTTTTTTATTTAGGTGCTGATTTTAAGGTTTTTTAAGCTAATGTATGAATTTTGAAGGCCATACTCGAAAAATATTGTAATTTTGACTCGGTTAGAAAAAATGGTGCTACCAGTAGCACCATTTTTTTATTTGGGGGTTGTTTTTCATGTTTTTTTATGCAAAAATATGGGTTTTAAGGTCTACAGTTCTCATTTTTAGGTCATAGTTCTCGTTAAGTCGATAACTTTGTTGGAACTGGTGTATTAATGAATAGATTCAAGTTTGAATAAAATGTGTCTTGCGGCCTTGATGGACCTTACAGTTACACCATATTACTACCCTTAGAGGTACTAGGATCCCTGGGAATATTAATGCTCCCAGTGCCAAGAAAGACACTAGGAGTAGAACCAAACCAAATATTAGCATTCCATACGAATGGGAAACTAGCATTTTCCATTGTTGGGCCACCTACAGGGATACTAGAGGTAGAAGGAAATCCTCTTTTGGAAATAAAACCAAGGTCTTTCCCCCCATCGAAAACAAATCTGGATGTGGTCACTAGAATGGATGTAGTGGGAAAAATAACACCAGGGAAACCCATGGAAGGAAAAGAGGTACTTGATGGCATTCCCCACATTGAAAAACCATATGTATTAAGCATGGTGGTGGAAGAACCTATCCCACTAATGGATGGCAAGGAAGATGTCAAAGAGACTCCTCCCATAGCAATAGGTGTTGAAGGAACATGTCTTACCATGCTAGAAGAAACAATCACGTCTGACATCGGGTGAGAGTGGCTAAAGAATGAAAAATGATCAATAAGAATTCTAGTCTATTGAATGAGTATGGGGTTGAAAGGCCTAGTCAAAGAAGGGTTAAAATGTTTGGAGGAATTTCGTCAACCAATTCAACCTCTATGTGATCACTCCCCTATGAATATAATGAGCGACTTTCTAAAGCAATTGGGTTAGTGTCTTCCATTGTGGACAATACCCTCTGCCTAATAGATGGTGGATCTTCCCCTTCAAGAGAAATCCCTCATTGTCTATGTGATTGAAGAAGAGGTTGGTCAACGACAGTGAATAATTATGTTTCACCCAAGAAAACAATTATCTTATGGCCAACTAGACACCAAAACCACATAGCACACCCCTAACAAATCTAAGATATCGATACGAAAACCTTTGGACAAAGGGGCCTTCTGAAAACCAACCCTTGGGGGATGTCAAGTCCCCAAGACCTGTCTAGTGAAGGTGTGAGATACAATTATGGTAACCCACACGTAACATCCCTTACTCGTCCAAGTTCCCTTGTGAAGATGGGCACCCTCTAGGGAAATTGAAATAGGGATTCAACGTTTGCCTCAAGTATTGTAGGTACATCCCACCCACAGTCATGTATGTGATGCCCTAGGAAAGGTCACTATGGATACCACTTCACAATTGCCGACTAGAAGGTATAGTCATGGGTGGGGAACATACGTGTGGGTAGGGAAACAAAGCCTAAAATTCTAAAGAAAAGTGTCACCACTTCTCTCTAGAACCCCTGTATATGTAGTAGTCCAATGAACAACCAAACAAAAGGAGGGGATATCACCTTGCATTCTCAAGTGAAACCTCATGCTTGAAACCTGTCTTAGAGGTGCTTTCTTGACAAGCACTCATGACTAATGGATTTAAACTCTCTCTAGTGAATTCTTAGTTTTAGTTTTACGACCTTGGAGAGTTAACTCTCAAAACCTACACCAAGGCCCTAAGTCCCAACTATGTTGTTTTGCTAAAAATAAAATAGTCTAATAAATTTTAAATTAAGCACTTTCCTTTTAGTGGTTGTTGATTACTCAAGGGATATGGAATGGACTAAATGGTATTTTGACTCTTTCAAACCCAATGAAAGAAAGTTGAAATATGAAGATGCAACAAATGCAAATTTTCTATTTCGATGAAAATTGTCTAAGGGAGAGAAGAGAACTTTCCTTTTTCACAAATTCAAGAAATGAACAACAATATCACACTCCAAATATTTAATTACCAACAATCCAAAAATGCTCTTAGATCCTAAAGACAACAAAAAAAACACCAATGCTTATAAAAACACTCAAAATCTTAACCCTATGTGATTATTAGCTACAATTTTTTGGGTTTTCACTAATAAGAGTAATGAAAGCAAAAGTGCATGACACAATCAAATAAAATTGGAAAACAATAGGGTTGCATGATATTGGCGATGGTGGGATACGAACCATCAAATTTGTTCACCTCCACTCTAGGAAGACGCAAGTCCTGATGAAAGTGGTTGGAATGAAAGGATGTGGAATGGGAGGATTCAATTCCTTCAGAGTTATAAGGTGGTGCATAAGAGAGAGAATCTTGGTTTTGCTTAAATAATGTAGTCAAGTTGTGCACTGCTTCTTGGGATTGCTAACACATGGCAGTCAAGTGGTGCATTGATGCAGGACGTGATTCTAGTGGGGAGAGCTGGGAATTTATGCTAGCAACGTTGGAAGTAGGGTCAAAGATATCATTTTGGTTTTTGTCATTGATTTGGTCCAATGGAGTGATGTGGTCATCCCAGTCTTGGTTGTGAGTGTGGTCCATTGGGGAGGGACGGGGACAAGTGAGTCCACATAGAAAATTGATTTACTAGTGAATTTTACCATGACAATCGGTGCAAAGAGAGTAAGTTAATTGGATAAGTGCCAAATAAGGGTGCAGGGAAGAGCGGGTGGGTCCACAGAAAAAAAATCTAATAAGTGATAGGTACCACAAGGATCAGGGCGAAGGGGGGAATCCAATGAGATAGGTTCCAAAAGAAGGTTCGCGGGAAAAAGAAGGATTGAAAATGAAACGTAACATGATGATCAGGGCAAAGAGAGGAATCCAATGGGATATGTCTCGAATAAGGGTGTAGGCAGGACCACTATACCTTCTTTTTTACTTCTGTAAAGTTATACTTCGACTTGAAGAATGTTGCAATGATGAATGACCCAAATTGTTAATAGAAAAAATTATGTAGGAATTTCACAACCAGAATGCAGGAGGTAAGGTTGCACGACAATATATCTCAGTTGTTCCTTTTATGTTCTATTTCTTTCCTAGGGGTTAGGGTTTACAAGGTTCCTACAGAGAAGGCCTTTCCCTATGCTATAGCTCTATGATATACGTGCAGGGTCGAACAATAGTACTCGACCCTATATCTCAGGGCACCAACTAAGGAGGCTCGATCGTACCCTTAGCCGTACTACCTAATTATCCAGGTACTAGAGAGTATCTTCCAGACTATTATTCTCGATGTCACTATAGCAGTCAGGCGGTCAATAAAATAACCTATGGCTAGTTTAAGGAGACCTAGGGGACTCCAGAAATACTTGACAATAATTGGGAGTGATGGATGTGTACAAATTATGTCTAATGTGGTACTACTCAAAGGCTACCAACATGTGTTACAAAGGTTTCCAACAAGGTGAAATGTTGGTTTCTAGACAACCCCATGAAATCGTCTGTATTTCTTGAGTGTAATCTTCCCCACCGTAGTTTTACCCATTGAAAGACAGATCTATGTGCTTTAAAGACACTGACAATACACATCTCAACCCTGGAAAAAAATTCCCACAATTTCCACAGAGGAAAGTTCTCTGATACCACTTATTAGGTACCAAATCTATTATAATAAGCAGAAAACAAAAATATTGTAGAAAATACTAGTGGAACAACAAAATGTATAGAATGACAATACCAAAAATGATACCTTTATTGATGGAAAACAATGTTCACTTGCCTCTTCGGGGGGGGAACCTCCAACAGAGTAATGATCTAGTACAATAATTCTCAAGAAAATGATTTATCATGCCTCCTACTCTTATTTTTACTAATTCTATATTCTAAAGAACATTCTAGAGGAAGATCTTTCTAGAAGTGGAAGCTTCTATTAAGTCTTCTTACATTGACTTGTTCACATATTTTAAATAAGCCTTATTAACTAATGTTAGCCTTTATTACATGGAAAATATATTATTCTACCTACGTGAGGGGTTAGGGAGGTTAGGTCCCTAACAAAACTTTAACCGAAGGATTGGGAACTACCCATAGATCAGGAGACCCTTGAGTGTCAAAAGTGCCTGAAGAGATCATATAGATTGGAGTCTTAGTTTGAGTAGTGAGGGGTTAGGTAAGAGTAAATGTACCATAAGAAATGAATCCTTTAACATCCCCACACCAACACTCTCATAAGCGATAGATGAACCACTAATGAATGGGATATTCATACCACTATAAGTCCTATAGTTGGGTGTGAAATATTCTAATTGATTAATAGTTACCACCTTCCCTTCATGGGGAAAGTTGAGAACTATAAAGACAGAGGATACTACAATTGTCATTGCATATAACCAACTAATCCCAAGCAAAAGATTGTAGTCTAGTGGGGCGTCAACTACCTTGACTTCAATCGAGATAGTCTTCCACCTAAATTCAAAGGAAAGGTGGGAATGATTCCAAGAGGCTTGAAGGTGTGTCCATCAAAGGCCTTCAACACAGTGTTGGTTTGAATGATCTCTAGATAATTGATAGCTCTCCAACATGACAGAGCGATAATACAAGTGGAGGCTCCATCATCAACAAAAGTTTTGAAGATATTAATCCCATGTGAGACTACTTGTATATGAAAAGAAATATAGTGGGGGAGCCTAGGCCTAATTTGTTTAATCATGGAAAATGTAATTAGTCGAGTGTTTGAAGGTTCAACCCCACCTATAAAAGACAACAATGCCTTCCATTGTGTTGGACAACTTTGGACAGAAGCTCCTTGACTCCTTCGTCCATCAATCTTCAAGCATGCTACACTCTTCAAGCTTTCATCTCTGCAAACTTCCGAAGTTATACTCACCTCCCTCCGTTTCCCTCTTCTCTACAACCTTCATTATTTTAATGTGTTTCCTTTGGAAGGCCAACCATCACATGGTTCATTTCCACTTCCAATTTTTCCAAAAAAGATAAAATGAAATGAAAAAAATAATTACAAGTTTATTACAATTTTACAAAATAATTTAGGTAAGGATCCAATTCGGATCACACCTCCCCATTTGTAGGATTTTGGTCCCCAAAAGCTTCATCTCATTCAATTTTCTTATTCTCCTCTCATCAAATAGACTTTGACAAATATTAAAGAAATGATGCCTTCGTTGTAGGATGGAAGATAAGAGCTAAGTAGGTGCTACTTTTTCCATAACCTTGTTGTCCTTCTTATGGTTGTAGATGACATTGAATACCACAATAGGTCATTGGAAAACCACTGCTCCTTGGGTTACAAGCTCTAACAACTCCTATTTTCTCTTGACCTTGAATCTCCAAGCTTTCTTCTTGGTTGTTCGGTTCTTCGGATGAAGTTATGGGTGAAGCCTCCAACATTTGGCCTCCCAATGTCCAATCAATATGTAGTACTGGCAATAGTTCTTGCATGGGTTGCTTGGCCTTCTAGAGTGCCAAAAATCACTAGCCTTATGACTCATTGTCTTGCAATAGAAACAAATTATGTCATACGTCTTCAATTTTTGATGATACTTTTTAGCTTGGTTGTTTGGTCCCCCAAGAGTTGGAGCAAATATGGATGGTGAAATAATATCTTTGATGCCCTCTTCCAAGCTTTTAAAATCATATTTCAGTGGCTTATTGCACATGGCTTCTTTTTCGGTTCCTCTTGCCTTGATGAAAGTGGTTTGAGTTTCACTTGCATTGGCTTCTTGTCCACTGAATCCTAGGCCTTCATGCTTGGGCCTCTGTTGAGCTACAATTGAAATCAAAATCCTTTGGCCTTCCTTACCTATCCATTGGCCATCATATCCCATTTTCCTTGTAAGCTTGGAATCAATGCCTCTAGTATGCTCTCAAAGTCACTAAAAGTTTCTTTAGAAAGGTGCGTAGAAGGTGAGTTTACCATGCTTGTCTTCATCATGGTACTAGCTTTGGAAGTGGAAATGGAAGGGGTTTTCTTGGTCTCTTAGAAAATTAATTCTAGCTTCTTCAAGGCCTCTTACTTCGCTGCCAAGTCTTGGTATATGTGAGCAATGATCTGAGTGAACCTCTCCTCCTGCCAATTATCTAGCTCAATGAATTTCTCCCCCAACTGCAAGAGATGCAATATGCTCTTGTCTAATTATGTCCTCATGGTGGTGAAGGAGTCGTAGCACGTGGCAAGATATTTCTCCAGATCATCTTCTCTCTTCCTTCAATACCAAATTTCTTCTTGGATCTGCTTGTTGAAGTCTCTCAACTCTTCTAGCTTCTCCCTATTCAAGGCATTTCCCATTGTAACTTCTTAAAGGTCTCTGGAGAACCTGCTATGATACCATATGATCCATAAACAGTGGGCCTATGGCCTAACTATTTAGTCAACATATATCTTTTTGGAATTAAATCTAATTCTCATTATATTTTAGGAATACACTCTTCATCAAGAGTAGTGTGAGGAAATGGTGCAACAACCATAGTAACTAATTGGTATAAGCTTATTTCCCTTTTCCCAAGAATTAATGAAATTGTATATAAGATAAATGAATGATTATATTGTAAACTGAGATTGCTAGAGGCCGCAAGAAACTCAACCTCCCTCAAATAATTGTGTATAAGGTCAGGATAAATGTATTTGTTGTGTGCTAGACGCCGGGGGAGTCAATAAATGAACCCAATCGTCCCCAATTACAGGGAAATCAATGTCGAAGTATGTGTGTAGAATTAAACGAACAACAAAATAAAACACCCAATGTTGTGCTAGCATAACAAGCGATTGTTTAAAGGTGAATTTATTCAATTGCGGAAGATATCATCCATGAGCATGGGTTGTTCATTTCTCATAAACACATAAATTCCTCTCACTAAAACAAACAGGTAATAGAGAAATCAAACACAACATATTCACAACAATGATTAAATTCACCATAATTAACATAGATTTTTTTTCTCGGGAAGTTATTTACAAATGGTGAGTTATGCACGCTTAAAAATCTTGTGCATTGTTACTCACTAAAAAAATGCATACGGGCATGGCTCATATATGCCTTCACTCATCATGGATAGGATCCTTGACTCCTTCATCCACCGCTCTTCAAGCATGCTACACTCTTTGAGCTTTCATCTCTGCAAACTACCCAAGTTCTCCTCATCTCCCTCTGTTTCCCTCTTCTCTACAACCTTTGTTACTTTAATATACTGCCTTCGTTACTGTTTTGACTTCCAATTTTTTCAAAAAAAGACAAAATGAAATGAAAAAAACTTACAAGTTTATTACAATTTTACAAAAGAATTTAGGTAAGGATCCAATTCGGATCAACTAGGTTGGGAAGTAGATGCTAGTTCTTTAGCGAAAGAACCACTCTGGATTCTCATAATTATGAGCACGATTTTATAATTAACCATTTGGTCACACAAGTATATGTTGGCACTCGACGAAGAACCCCCTTGTTGCGGGTTCGCTTCCATGCCCCCTTGCGAAGGTACAAGATTTGTTGCAACCATTTGTTGTTGTTGTAGAGGGAATGGATTTTTCAAAACAACATGTTGTTGGGGAGCTCCCTATTGGGCATAGTGATGAATCTTATCCATCGTAGGAAGATGATGAATGAGATGGTCTCCACCATAAATATTGCAAGGAAACTTGACCTTCTTCTTCTCCTTAGTGCCTCCAATGGCAATTTTTTGGGTTTGCGGAGTCCCTTGCTCAACGAAAGAGTTTTTGTTTGTTTTCTTCTTATTTTCTCCATATTGTTGAGGATTCTTCTGTTGTTTGGACTTTATCGAATTCACCTCGGAGGTATAAGTAATGACCAAAGAAGTTTGGTTGGTGGACACAATAGTTGAATAACTTACGAATATAGAGAGTTTGCTAATTTTCCCAAACAATTAGCCAACAGAAACATTGGAAACAGAACCAACCACACTATCAGCATGTGGTCTCAGGTTTGGACTAATATGATCCATTGATGGCCTTGGATCATGGGGAATGATATCATACAATGTGCCTGACTATGAATAAATCAAATCCAAATGTTGGGCATGTAAGATCATCTTCTCCTCGATAATTTCCCCTAACATGGCTACATCCTTGGCTATGGGTGGAAACAATGAATTGATGAACAAATCAACCAAAATTTGATCTGGAATCTTAGCTCGAATGAGCCTTCGCTTCCATATCCATCCATGAATATGATCATAAATGTGCATGGCGGTGTTCTAACAAAGCGACATCAAAATATTTGTTCTAGTCCAATACTGAATAGGCAATTAGAAGTGTGTCAAAAAATCCATGGTTAAAGATGAAAAGTTGCAATAGGTGGTGCTAGGTAACTCAATGTACCTTTGCCAACACTACCTATCAATGTTCTTTAAAAAATCCTTAATTGTAAATTGTCATCAACAAGGGAGTTCGAGGAACACCACAAGTGGTACATCATGACATGTGTAGAAGGATCTTCTCTAGGTTTTTTGTCAAAATCTGGAATATCCAATGGAAATTTTGTGGGAATTTCCTTCCATTAAGTTTGGTGTTGAATGGGGTCATTCGTCAATCATGATATCTATTGGAGATCTAATGTAGCCAAAGAAGGAAATGGTGTATTGATGAATAGATTCGGGTTCGAAGAAGATGTGTCTTGTGACCTTGATGGACCTTACAGTCCCACCATATTACTACCCCTAGAGGTACTAGGATCCATAGCGATATTTATGCCCCCAGTGTCGGGAAAGACACTGGGAGTAGAACCAAACCCAATATTAACATTCCAATCGAATGGGAAACAATCATTTGGTATTATTGGACCACCTACAGGGATACCATAGGTAGAAGGGAATCCTCCTTTGGCAATAAAACCAAGGCCTTTCCCCCCAACGAAAACAAATCTGGATGTGGTCACTAGAATGGACATAGTGGGAAAACTAACACTAGGGAAACCCATGGGAGGAAAAGAGGCAACCAATGGCATCCCCCACATGGAGAAACCATATGTAATAGGCATGGTGATGGAAGAACCTATCCCACTAATGGATGGCAAGGAAGAGGTCAAAGAGACTCCTCCATAGCAATAGGTGTTGAAGGAACATGTCTTCCCATGCTAGAAGAAACACTCACACCTAACATCGAGTGAGAGTGGCTAAAGCATGAAAAATGATCACTAAGAAGTCTACTCTATTGAATGAGTACGAGGTCGAAATGCCTAGTCAAAGGAGGGTTAAATTTTTTTGGAGGACTTTCGTCAACCACTTCAACCTCTATGTGATCACTCCCCTATGAATCTAATGAGTGACTTTATAAAGCAACTTGGTTAGTGTCGTCTATTGTGGACAATACCCTATGCCTAATATATGGTAGATATTTCCCTTCAAGATAAAGTACTCATTGTCTATGTGATCGACGAAGAGGTTGGTCAACGATGGTGAAGAATTATGTTTCACGTAAGAAAACAATTATCCTTTGACCAACTAGACACCAAAACCATAGAGCACACCCTTAGAAAATCTAGGATATCAATAGGAAAACCTTTGGACAAAGGGGCCTTCTGAAACCAACCCTTGGGGGATGTCAAGTCCCCAAGACCTGGCTAGCGAAGGTGTGAGATACATATATGGTAACCCACATGTAACATCCCGTACTGGTCCAAGTGCCCTCGTGAATATGGGCACCCTCTAGGGAAACTGAAATAGGGATTCAATGTTTGCCTCAAGTATTGTGCGTACATCCCACCCATAATCACTTATGTGATGCCCTAGGAAAGGTCACTATGTATACCACTTCACAATTGGCAACTGCATGGTACAATTGTG
>JASDQU011175116.1:17271-35163 GCA_032191745.1 Picea mariana
AAAAACCTGAAGATGACCCTTGCCTCATAGCCAGTCAATGACAATCTTAGAGTCACCAAGTACAGAAAGCTCCGAAATATACAGCCTGACAACAAGAGTGAGAAGTTCCCATGTTCCAAGTAACTCTGCTCTGGTGTTTGTTCCCTGACCGCAGTTAAAATACCATTTATAAATTTTGAAATCGAAGATCCTGATAATCCCTCTTGCACCACTATTCAACCCTATTGATACGGTTGCCCCATCGAACCAACCAGTGGGGGCCCTTGCCACATGTCCCATAGTCGGTCTCCTCGGCTTCTTAATTTTTGTAACTGCTTTGTAATTTCCCATTATAGATAAAGACCGATAGGCCACCTTATGGATCGATGGCGATCCTTTCTCAGATAATGCACAATTCCTTTCTAACCAGATATTCCAAGAAATGTAGGCCGGAAGCGTGGGGAAACAAAAATTGAGTTGTTTCTAGTTTTTAAAACAGTCAGAGATGGAGCAGCTAGACCACTGACTTGAGAGGTTTAAGGAAAGTAGAACTCTATCCTAAACAACGCTCGTAAATGGGCAATCAGCAAATAAGTGAAATATAGTTTCTTCGTTTTTCTTGCATACGAAGCAGTAGTTTGGGCCTTCAAATCCTCTTCCCTACAAGTTATCCCACATAAGCAATTTGTTTTCCACTAAAATCCAAATAAACAGTTTTAGTTTTAAAGGACAGTCCTAGGTCCAGAGTAATTTTCTCCACCCACCAACCAGAAAGGCATGTTTCTTATTTTCAATGGTCTCATAGGCATTTATGACTGTGATTCTGCCCGAGCGGTCTCCTCCTATCCATTTCAATTCATCCAACCTTTGTAATAACTAAACTCCACTGCTGATGAGTGTCTTTTGGTAATCCTACCATTCATCTGCAAGTTCCCCTCTTAATTCCAAAATGGTGCTTGTGTTCCAATTGCGACCAAACTGACCCTGTCGTGGCAAACTACAGGCCTGATAAAGAAAATAAACACCACGTTGATTAAGTATTTTAATCAAGTCATCTGACAAAAAAGAAGAAACTCTCATCCCAAGGATCTGATCTTTCCCAATGAATATTGAGGAACCCGAACCCGGGTACCGAGTAAGCCAGTGCAGTTATAAGTGCAATGATTTATGGAGATATTTCCAAGTCGGGGAACCCAAGATTCCAAAGACCGGGGTTGTCCTGAGTCAACGCTCAATAGATATAGAGGGAAGATATTTAGTTTTAATAACTCAGTGCCATAGTCCATCCACCATCAAAGCTCACCAGAGTGTGTTCGCTGCCATGGCGCGATTGAAGCTGAAGAGGTTCCTCAACCCCCACCCCTCTGTATCTCTTTGGACAAGCTATAAGTTTCTAGCCACACATATGGTAATCCTTTTTATTTTTCTTCCCATTCCAAAGAAAGTTGTAAACAATCTGTCGAATTATGTGGAGGACTGATGCTGGAATATTTTCCAAGGCCAACCAATAGACCGGCTGGCTTTCTAAGACTGCCTTGGCTAGAACGAGTCAACCACCCATAGTCAACCAATTATTGCACCAATGATTGATTCTAGATTCATATTTCAGCAACAACCAGTTCCAATCCTCTGCTCTGAACCTGTCATCTTTCAAAATATAGCCAAGATACTTAAACTCGTTAGCAAGATTATTAATAGTAAAATTGAAAGAAATTTTTATGGATTCCAAGAATGGTTGTTGTATTCCATACTGATAGAAAGAAGATTTCATAGGAATTAATCAGTAATCTAGTTGCACTGCAGAAATTAGCCAAGAGTTTTTTAATCTCCAACCATTCAGAGATGGAAGGTTTGTTCATAATGAGAAGATCATCAACAAATAGGAGGTGTATAATCTGAATGATTCTAGAAAATTTGATGCCCATTACCGTTCCTTCACTTTGAATTTTTTTGATAGCTAAGATCAGGCCTTCCATAACTAAAGTAAAAAGTAAAGGTGAGAGCGAACATCCTTGTCTTAGACCCCTGTCGCTATTGAAGAAGTCATTTGGTTCACCATTTATGAGAACTGCATAAGTGGCTGAAGCAATGCATCCCATAATCCACTTGATTGTTTGTAGACCGAATCCACATTGAAGAAGAACTAATCTAAGGTAATCCCAACTTATGCAATCATAAGATTTCTTAAGATCGATTTTGAGGATCATAGCTTGTAACTTTTTCTCCTTGATGATGTGAATACACTCCTGTGCAGTTCCTATATCATCAATGATTTGCCTACCTTTTAAAAAACCAAACTGTTCCTCTGAGATAGTTCGCGACAAGATGGGCCTGATACGATTAACAATAATTTTAGTAATAATCTTGTAGAAAATATTGCAGAGTGCAATTGACCGAAAGTCAACAAAAGAGCTCGGCCCATTAACCTTGGGTATAAGAGTTATAAAAGTCGAATTGATGGATCTGTTCACCGAGCCAGCTAATCGGGATTCTTTGACAGCCTCCACTAAGTCTCCAACAAGTAAATCAAAGAAGTTAAGTAGAAATCCATTGTCCATCTGTCTGGACCACGACTCTTGTCCTTGGTGAAACCCCTAAGGACCTCAAAGATTTCATCCTTCATGCATGTGCTTTCTAGTAGTTGTACCTCCTCTCTGTAGTCAATCTTGGATAAAGGCAAACTGAAGCTATTTGGTCCACAATCGAATTATTTGATTCTTTATAAAAGGTGCTGAAATGTCGCATGGCATCTTTATTTATGGACTTCTGCCCTGTATGTAAGTGATCAATCTTATCCTTAACTTCCCAAAGATGTTTTTTATTCCTCCTGAAACTTGCAAACCGATGGAAATATTTAGTGTTCTTGTCCCCCGCTAGAATCCAAGTGGTCCGACTCTTTAGTCTCCAAAGTTCCTCTTTGACTTGCAACAATATTTTTCTATCTGACTCAAGTGCTAACAAACGAGGGGTAAGTTCTGTGAGAGAATGATGCTCTAGATTCACATTTGTGAGCGAGGCAATCTTTTCCTCAATGCTATCAAGTAGCTGAAGATCACTTTTCTTTTTAACAACAATCCACTTCTTAACTTTGGCTTTTAAATTACAGAGTTTTCCAGCCATTCGTAACTGCGCCCCTTCTCCAAATGAATTCAGCCAAGAGTTCCACTCTTCTCTGACAAGTTTATTGAAATTATCATCCTTCAACAACACTGGGTTAAATTTAAATGGATAAGAAACTGGATTAATGCCATAGTCCAATTGAAAATCACCAGGACATGGTTTGAAATATAGGGGAGCTCCACCCAAGATCTAAAAAAGGCAGATTCATATAGTAAGGCTACATAAGCATAAAATCTATCTAGTATTTTTTGAATGCCCTCCATTCCAAGTCTACCGTTGCGCCAAGTTGGCACAACCTCAGAAGGTTTAACATCCACTAAGTGATGAGCAGTGAAAAGATCTCTAAAAAATGTCGCCTGTGAGTCAATTAAAGCCTTCTCCCCCCAAATTTCATCAACACCAGTGGAGAAGTTTAAGCCACATGCAAGTATAAGGTTATTCTGATTCAATAACCCCTTTTCTTCTAGAAGTTTCCAAAATTGTCAGCGACTCGAGCACAACCCATACACATTAATCAAACTTAGACTTCTTTTATCTGGTAAATGAACACCTGTTAATAAAATGCCACCCGCACAAAGAATTGGTAAGAGATCAAGAGTATTCATGTTCCAAGCCTCCAAAAGTCCTCCCGACTTCCCCACTAAGCTCACAACACTAAACATCCAGGAAGGACATAAAGGAAGCATAAATTTCCTGGCCTTTTCTTCATCAACAAGGGTCTCCTGTAGAAAAATAACATCTGGTTTAATGGTGGAAAGTAGTCTGCGCATAGAGGGAAACTTTAGGGGGCCTCCCACCCCTCTGATATTAAAAGTGAGGAGGATCATAATTGATCCCTAGCCAGGGCTTTCATGCCTCTAAGCGCCCCCGAATCCTGAGAAGAGGAAGTAGGTTGTTCAATAGTCGAAAGGAGTTGCTCTTGTTTCTTACGAGCACTCCTAGTCTTGAGAGGTGATAATTCAGTTCCCAAACCCCTCGACCATGCTAGATTCTTTCCCTGGGCCACCCTCCCAGAGGTTTGTTCACCCTTTAAGTTGCAATCCAGATTTACAATAAGTTCCGAGCCCCAAAAGGTCTGTAATGGTGTGGGGCTAGAAGTCTCCCACAGAGAAAGAAAATGGGTATCTACCACCAGGTTTAATAACTGATCCAAAGTGGGGAGAGAAGCAGGGGGTTACAAAGTCAAAGACGTCTCCAAAGCCAGGAGAGGATCAAACTTCGTGGAATGTGAGGGGTTAACCAGAGTGGATGGTATCTAGGAGGTAAGTGGAGCAGAGGGTTCTGTGGCAGTAGTAGTTTGGGGTAAGTGAGTCATGTCTTCACCAGAAGAATGTGTCATTGAATCGACTACCGTACCCAAATTCTCCAAAAAAACACTCGAGTCACCGTGAAACTTAACATAATTCACTAAAATGTCTCGTTCCCATAGCGAAAGCTTAGTAAATAAATTTGGACTGTAGTGTTTTAGCTTACCAAATAGTGTGTCAGAGTCGCCTTCCTGAAGATCAATTGAGTTTAAGTCCTCAAAACCGCCCAAAGCTCCTAACCCCTCCTTCTCTTCATCAATATACGGTAAATCTTTAGAGCCAAGATCCAGATGATCCTCCTCATCAGGAGTTCCACTCCTAACATGGCAATCCTTCCTTAGGTGTCCTGTCTGCTGACAAGAGGTGCAGCGGAAGGGAAGACCAAGGTAGTCTAGGTGCTACTCCAACACAAGACCGCTCCAATCAAGTTCAATGACCTCCATCAAGCCTGCATGTAGGTCCACTTCAACTAAAACCCAATCCAGACAGTTATCCGAAGAGAGGAGACTAGCCTCATCAATCTTTAGAAAGCGTTCCAGCAAGTTGCCAATGGCCATCAAAGTCGTTCTGTTCCAAAGGTTTAAAGGCAAACTTGGTAAAAGTACCCAGACATACCTGTGGCTGAAATAATCATTTGATGGGTCGAACCCAGTTCGCCACCTTTTCAGCATTAGACTACCCCCTGCGTAATCCCAAAAATTAGACAGGATAATCTCCGCATCCTCTGGAATCTTGAAAACTAGGCCGAACCAGCCGCAAGGAAGTGTCAAGTAATTCAACACATATCCTATGATAGGATTCCAAACTTCCTTCATCCAGTCAGTAAATGAAAGGCTACACCTAGTTTTATACGTAAATCTACCCACTAAAGCACAAAGTGAGAGATGGCAAGTCTTTTCGAGACCCACGTCCATACCTATGACAAGGCAATGTCAAGCCTTCTTGGGCTTCCAAGTTCTGGAGGAGTTCCTATGGCATAAGGACGTAAGACTCTCAAATCTTCGCAAAAGATTCTCCAGAAAAGTTCTAGTCTTAGAACTACTATTTTGCCTTCGGTTAGTGGGAACTGGCTTCGAAAGACCAGTGTCAAGGTTCATAGAATCAAGTGAATCATGAAAAATCGCATTCGGCTCAACATCGAACTGTTTCAGAGACTCTTCAAAGTTGTGTCCAACTAACCTGGAGTGAGTATCCTTTATGCATCCCAGTTGAGTTATCTCGGGAGTGTTTTTACTGAAGGTAATAAATGAGATAATAACTGCCTCTCATCAGTCTTAGCTTTACACAGTGCATCCACAGAGTTGAAGTGACCCTCCCGGTCCCAATCATCCTCGTCTGAAGCGCCCATCAGTGAGTTGGTCTCATGAGCCATGCTTAGAATAGTGCCACCTTGTCTAAAAGTCAGATAGTTCAGAAGACTGTTGAATCACTTACCGTGGGTCCCTTCCTCCAGATCTTAGCAAAATCATTGTTTATTAATGCTAAAATAAAAGAAATCAACACCCATTAAGATAGACCTGAAGTAGTTCTAGCTACTAAGAGAGTGGACCCCCCAAATGGTGACACCAAGAAGGGACTCCAACAAACTAAGAAAAACGACAAAAGAGAGTGAAAACTGCCTAAACTTATGTGTCCATCCCGAGTACCCCAAGTAAGTAAGGTCAAAAGTAACCAATAACTGAAGAACCAATTTCTAAAAATGCCAGTCGGCCATAGAAGCTACTGACCAAGTTTAAAAAGCTACTAAAAATAGTTCCCACTCCATTAATCTCCATCTCTCCTCCATTTATCTACTTAGTTATAATGGGATTTACCGCATGAAAAGATGAAAAACCAGTTTCTAAAAATGAGAGTCAGCCATAAAAGCTACTCACCAAGTTAAAAAAACTACTTAAAAATAGTTCAAGCTCCATTCATCTCCATCTCTCCTCCATTTTTCTACTTAGTTATAATGAGATTTACCACATGAAAAGATGAAAAAAAAAATAGTTTAAAATAGCAAGCTCATCCAAATCATATTCAAGTCCGATACCATATATACTTGCACTCAAATAAAAACAAAAAAATATTTATTGTATTACCATTTAAAATGAAAAATTATTGTTCTTCCCTCTTCCCCACTTCATAGGTCATTCTTTACTTTTTCTAGTAATGAATAAGTTATGAGAGTGTATACGTCATCCTTTACTTTTTCTGGTAATGAATAAGTTATGAAAGTGTATGTTGAGGTATTACAATTTATTTTATTACTTTTTATTTTCAATAATGTTTCAATTTTTTTTTGGAAATATTGGAAAGAAAATTATATTAGATATTTTTTACATATTTTTTAGTAACATTTTTTTTATATTTATCTAATAATTTAACATATTTATAAAATTGATTATTTAAAAAACATAATCATTAACTAAATCAACTTAAAAATAATAATTATTAAAATCAATAAATAATAATTAAAAAAATTAAAAAATAAATAAATCAAAGCTACCAAGTTGTTTCTGAAGAGGACAACCTACAAGAAGCGATTCTGTATAACTTAATAATTAAAGAACAAAATAAATCAAAGCTACCAAGTTGTTTCCGAAGAGGACAACCTACAAGAAGCGAAAATTAAAACAGAAAGGAAAATGATAATTTATTTAAAAAACCCCTTACACTTGTCACACACATTAACAAATAGTTCTAAAAATAGAAGCATACTAATAAAATAACTGAACAATGAAAACTAATTTATAATAAAATAAAATAAATGAAAAGTACTTTATGATAGGAACCAAAAAAAAAAAGAAGAAGACAAACAAGATATAATAAATTAAAAGTAATATATTTTCTTTTATTTTTTTTTAGTCTCACCAAGAGAGTATTCTTATTTTTCTCGTAAAGAGTTTTTCTCTCATTAAGAGAGTACACTTATGATTAGGTATTTAACAATCTCCAAATTTATATCATTAATATAAATTGAGAATTTTTTTTGGTGGAAAAATTTAACATCTAACATACAAGAACAAAATAAATAACATTAAAGATAAGAGACTTTTTAAGATCATTTTAAATTTCAAAAGACTTCTTAAGATCATCTTAAATTTCAATTACTAAAGAGGTTGGCATACAGAGACCAAGTCTTAGTTAAATCATTGAGTAATAAAGGAAGATGTCATTGTGGAGAATAACAAATATTAAAAATATTATTATATCTAAATTTAACCTAAAATTGTGGCGTGATAAAGAATTAGAGGATGAAAAAAATTTAAAATATTATAAGGATAAGAAAATCAACATTGCTAGAATAAGAACAAACTTTTATGAGCTCCATTGTGAAAAGAGGATTTGTCATCTTTGTGGCACTAAGAGAGTCAACTATGAAAAGTACTTTCTCTTAAAATGTCATGCATACACCCACTTTAAAGCACTTTCTCTTTAAATGTCACACATACACACTTAAATCACAATTTGAAAATATTTATTACAATCTGGACCTTTGTGACCTTTTAACTCATCAAAATTATGGTGATTTATGAGTGCTTCTCTTAAAGTTTGTATAAAGATAAAAATTTAAAGTAAACCAAATAACTCCTTACCTTTTTTAAAATTTAATAAATCAAATTTAATTTCAATAGAGGCCAACCACCACCATCATGTTTTTTTACGAGAAGTGGAGAATTTTGTATTAAAAAGGTGTGGATAAGTCCACTGGAGTACAAAAAAAAAACATTGTTAAGTCTTTGAAGTTCAACTTCTTTGAATTTTCATACTGTTGTTACAAAATTTGTGTCCACATACTTGCCAACTATCCTATCTTTTACGTTACTATTGTATTTCGTGGTATACAACCTATAATAAAGTTCGTTTATACATATTGTAAGATAAAACATAATTTTTAAAGATTAAAAACACCAACTACTCGATTCCTTTTTTACCTCAAGAACCTCCACATGATCGTGCTGCTCCTAGTTTGCATCCATTATTGGCTCATTGAGGTAGGGTACTTGGTTCACTGTGGTTGTTGATAGATTTCTTGAAGCTTCCTGATCGCTGACGGGGTTGTGGACTATCTATTGTTGTTCTCCATCTATTCCGGACGTCCTTGCAGGTACTCAACTTCATCCTACAATCTTTCTATAAGGTGAAGATGGTGAGACAGATTTTCCAGCTCAACCATCACCATCATGGTTTAAAATAAAAAATAAAAAATAATCCAAATTATGAAAATCACCCACACCATCATCCAAAATTATAGAATCTAAATTATGACCATTTTTAATTTAATTTTTAATTTAATGTTTTCTCCATTGCATGAGTTGACAAGTAAATTGTTTATTTACAAGCGCTTGGTGTTCCGAAAGGTGCTATTATTTATTTCCCTTGGAATAATGGCACAACGGGGAAAAATCTCATATAAACATCTATTAATTTGCCCCTGGTTTTTTGTTTCTTTTTTGTTAGTTGTTTTGTAATTATTGTGGACAACATTGCAGCATATTTATCCTTTTGTCAGTCTTGTTTCTAAGATTTTCGGGATCCCTGTTTTGTAGTGATCAATTATTTTGCCATGATGAGTGAGATAATATTTGAAGACTCTGCTATGAATGTATTGATCCTTTGTATCCAGGCACTTTTGAAAGTTTTTGAAAGGTCGTAGCTAGGAAAAAAATATATTTTCTAGATAATTTTTCTATAAAAAAAAAGAAGTAAATTGTTTATTTATAATTAAAGCTTGAACACCACAAACTGACCACTAAAATCCAAGGACGAAGGTCTTTGTCAAAGCGGTGATACTCGTAATGGTAAAATATTAAAAAGTCAAAAATGTATGGCCATTTATCACATGCGGGAAAATGGTTTTCGATTGAGTCATAGTAAAGTTATTACTTACGAATTGGGTTAAAAAGTTTTAAATTGGTATTATCTTTTAATTAAAAAGATAAGTCGGTGGTGTGTGATCTGTGTTACAAGACTAGAAAGTACGTATTTTTAATAGAAAATTAATTATTATTTACTAATTAGGTTAAAAAGTTTTAAATTGGTATTATCTTTTAATTCAAAAAGATAAGTCGGTGGTGTGTGATCCGTGTTACAAGACCAACTTCGAAAGTATGTTTTTTAATAGAAAATTAATTATAGGAATTAATAAAATATATATATATATATATTTAATTTAATATGAAAAATTATTTATAGATATTAATTCTATAGTTAATTTAATATAATAGTGTATCATTTTTTTTATATTATTTTTTTTATAAGAAATTGAAGATTATATATATAAAGCATTGTGTTCAAGCAAAGCAGTAGTTAAAATTATTACAAAATTTGGCTCATCACAAAGTGAGTCCATTTCTACTGTTCTACGATCACAAGGAATATAAAATTGCTTATACATCCGGGTAGACCAATTGCCATATATTCTTATATATTGTCCCAGTAGCAAAATACATTTAAAATATATTTTCAAGATGCTTATTCATTTTCCACTTCTTCCTGAATTTCAACTACACTTGGTGCATTATCTTTAGTTTTAATTGGTTTCGCTTTCCAACCTTCTTGCTCCTCTCCATATTGTCTAGCTTGAGATATTCCTGTAATTTGATTGTTGGATCTTGAATTAGAATGTTGGGGCAATGCCCTTGCTCTAAGTTGATTGCATTCCTGTTCTAGGGTGTCCATACGTTGGAGAATCCTTGCTACTATATGCTCTAGCTCTCTAATCCATTGTCTCTCTTCCTCTCTAGCTCTTGTGTGATTGCATTCATATTCCATGGAGTACATCCTTTGAAGAAGCATTGCCATCATCTGCTCTAGGGCATAGGTCCTTTGCCTCTCCTGCTCTATTGTATCGGTTCTATGAAAGAGGGCATTTATCATCTGTTCTATATTTTTGAACTTGGTTGCAAATTCCCTAACTTGAATTCTATAACCTTCAAAAAGATCTTCATGCCTCCTTAATATATGTTTGATCTCACTCCACGAGGGATCGATAATGGCTCGACCAATTTCTCCCCAATTCCAGGTATTTACGCACAAAGACCAATTTGCAATTTCCCCAGGGGGGGGGGGACAAGAAGGATATCACTCCTATCCAAAATTTAACCCAACATCTGGTTGGAAGGTGCTCCTGCTTGAACAGGTCTCAATTCTAGGATTTAGAGAATATAGCATAAAAATGACACCCCGGGGAATGTCAACGTCAAATTGAAAACCCAACCACACAAAAACGCTAGTTGACAGATATACTCGAAATTTTCCACGAGATCTAAACTCTGGTAGACCTCCAATCGACAAACCAGGGGAAATTAAAGGTATAGGGGACTCAAAGAAAGATAAAATGCTCAACAAAATGACAATTTGATGTCCGTCTAGAAAACCCCTATGAGACCTAGAGACGAAACAAAGCCAGGAGGGGAAAGTAGCAAGGAAAGGGATCTCTGTCTCGAGTACAATTTCCTATCTATCCCCAACGCCACAAACATAGAACTCAACCCATAGACAAAAAATTTGTCCCACAAACACAATTTCACGAATGTTTAATAATAAACCATGAAAATTGAAACATTGATGCTTATAGTGTAACTAGGGTACTTGAAAACCAAGGTGTCTTCACCACAATGCATGAAGGGAAAAGAGGAGGAGCTTGCTACCAGTTGAAATTCATTGTCATTTCTCTTGACTCGATCATCTGCTTCAGAGATACACAAACCCATTCGGCCTTCCCTAGAAATTCGATGCCACACACCCAGAGTTGAAGAACAAGTTTACTCCTTAGATTAACGAAGTGTGCAAGCATCGACCAGATTACCCTAGAACACCGTTGTCCATACAAACTTTTAATTGCAACCATCATGAGATTAGGGGATGGGTTGAAGCCTTAAGTTCCCATGAAGCACTATGCTACCTTTGCCTAACCTTGATCCAACCTTGGCAAGTTTGTCCGCTTCGACATTTTCTCTTTTGTCGTGATATAGAGTGATTTTTTCAAAGTTCTTAAGTGTGTTGAGAGATTGAGACATGACACCTTAATAGATATTGCCCCTAGTGATATTTCTTTTAACAAATTCTCTTATAACCATCATTGAATCTCCACATATGAGGATGTTTCTAATTCTCTTGGAGTGAGCCGATATGATACCAAAGAGAGCATAGGACTCCGCTTCATTGTTATTCATTGACCCATGCCCCCAAGCAAAACTGTTAATTGTTTGACCTTCGAGCTTACAATTTGTCCCTCCTGCACCTACCACCCTTGGTGTACCATTTTTATTATTAGAATTAGCTATTCTAACAAATAATAGATGGGATATAAAAAAATTAAGATAAAGAATAAACAAGATGATAAAAATGAGCATGAAGATTAAATATGTCAGTGATGCCAAACGAATAAGTGTGGAAGAGAAAAATGAGTACTCTCATAATAATGGTTAGTGGTAAGTTAAAAACACACTAAAATTGTCAATAGTTAGTGGTAACCCAAAAACCACATGTCCAAATGTATGGTTTGTGGTTAACTAACAACCACTTGTGAAATTCATGGATCATGGTTATTCAAAAACCACTTGTAATTGTTAAGGGTAAATTGAAAACCATGATATATTGAATGGTTAATGATAAACCAAAATCCACAATGATGTAATGGTTAAGGGTAAAGTACAAAAACTCCATTAACATTTGTGACCAGAAAATATTTATTGTCATGCTAGCAATATTTTTCTTGAATCAATTCTAGTGTGAGTGCTCTTCTCCTTTGAGCAAAACCCTAACCTCAACTCTCCATGGTGGTGACCATGCATCAGTGGTGTTGTTCTAACTTCCTTGCCCCGTCCTTCAAAGCCCTCTCATTCAAATTCCCAGTGGGCACATTCAATAAAATACCCTCGATGATCAAATAAGTGCCATCTTGATTTATCAAGAAAGTCGAAAAATGTCCCCTTTGTCAAGATTCCTGTGATGACCTCTAAGTTGAAAGTCCTTGCCTTTGCAAGGTGCACCTTGATCAAAAAATTGATCGGTCTATGCCCCTATCCTCATGTCACTAGTACATATTGGAAAATTTTCGACGTTCTATTTGTGACGTTATGGACACAATTGGCCATACTATCGAAAAATAGAGGAAATTTAAAATTTTTTTTCTCCATATTGCCCGATAACGTCACAAGTGAGACGTAATACAAACACATGTCGCTATTGAGATGAAGAAATCTCTATTGCGACGCCATTGGATTGTCGTCTCTCTTGCGACGTTGGTAAAATAGTCGCCGCAGTTGGGACGTTATGGAAACTAGTTTTTCCCCTTCCCAACGGTCACCTAGTATTTGACCAGGTCAACTTTGATTTGGCCAACTATCCTCGGAATTGCGACGTTATAAAACCTATAAATATGTTTCATTTTACGGATGTTGTGACAAGTTTTCTATAATAACGACACTTCAAAAAGGGTTTAAGCGGGTCTTCTTGGTGAACAAAAAACACGTATTTTTTTTTGTATATGTCTGTGGGGAAGAATGTCAGAAAACATTAGAGCTGGGAAAAGAATTAAAGAGGGTGAAAAGGGTGACAATAAATGTTATTACCCCTGCAAAAATTGTTGTACTAGATGTCACGAAAGAGTTTTAATAGCAACAACTAAAAAACATTGTAGAAAATATGGGCACATGGACGAGGGATCAAATGAATATTGTCCCATGGTAATTAGCTATATATACATTCATTATCTGTTTTAATATTTATTGTATTCTCAAACTTTTATATTGTTTTATACATGCACTAATTTTTCATGATTGTTTGTAATTATAAAGTTAGATTTGCCCTAACTTTATGCACAAAGCACCAAGTAGTAGCAGAAATGATGTTGTAGTAAAAGATGAAGAACTTGAAGTAGATAATGCAGATCAAGTTAACGATTCCATGGAAGTAGATGACAATAATAACATAGTTCAAGATGATGGGACAAATCAAATGATCCAAGACTTATTCGGTCATCCAGATGAGGATTGTGGGGACAATAGTGATGGTATTTATGATGAACCTCTGATTGAAAAGGCAAATAAACGACTTTATAAAGGGTCAAGAGCAAATATTCTGTCCACTACATTGCTGTTGGCGAACTTGAAAGTTACGAATCACTTGTCGAACACTTGTATGACACAGATCCTAAGGTATGTAATATGTTTCTTCACATCTACATAAAGGTTGAATTTTCCCCATTTTGTTTAGTGTTAATTAATGTGTAAAACAAAAATGCAATATTTACAATTACTATTCTTTACATTAACTATTTATTTTTTATGTTTTAGATTGTTAAATGAATTTTTGTTACCGTCATCAAATATTTTACCTCGCATATATCGAGATTTACATGCCATTATGAAAGACATTGGAATGGAGTATCAAAGTATAGATGCATGTCCTGATGATCATATTATATATTATGGACAACATGCGTCGAAAATAGAATGCCCGGTATGTGGTATCAGTAGATATCGAACCAATCAAGTAACAAAAATGGTCCCTCGAAAGGTTCTCTGACATATTCCCATAATTCCACGTTTGCAGCGACTGTTCAGGTGCCAAAGCATAACACAGTTTATGGATTACCATGCACGAAAGAGAAATGAAGATGGTGTTCTTTGAATTCTTGAAGATGGTTATGCATTTAAGGAAATTTCTGCAAAATGGCCAGAATTTACAGATGAACCTCGTAATGTTAGGCTTTCATTGGAAACTGATGGTGTTAATCCATTTTGAGAGTGTTGGTTTAATGGGCTGTTCTATCCGAGTTCGTATTGACCCAAGGTTCATGTCTGTTCGGGTTTCCAACAAAGCCTCTAAAAATATCGGCCCTCCTGGTAAACCAGAAGGAAACAAACGACATGGAATGCACTGCACGATCTCACCTGAGATAAATTTAATGGGCGGTTGTAAGACTCATGTGTTTACAACCTAGGATTGAGTACGAGATATGAGAACTGTATATTGAACCACTATTCTAACTTGTAAATGCAATAAACTATCATTTGCGAATAAGCATGAAATATAACAACTCATTCATTAAGCATAACAATAACTACTGAAGACACTAAAGATACACATGCATCCATCACACAACACAAATGTTACCATGGTTCACCCCCTCTTAGGCCACGTCCATAAAGATCTGGCTCTTGGCTCTTTTATTATAGTATTTCCGCATCTACAATGCCACGTGCTTACAACTCTTCCCTGTCGAGTAAGATCTATATGAGGCAGACTAGGTCACACCGGGCTCCTCAGCCTATGATCTAACCCTCAAGATCTACCCTCCTTCGTTTCGTCTGGCTCAACAATATACAAAAATAACTCATACAACAAAATATTACATATCGGTTCGCTACAAAAACTCTCTCTACAATAACAACTTATCTCTGGGGAATCCGAACCCCTTATGATACCAAAATATCTATATTTATATGTTTATGGCTCTTCAGCCATTACAATACATTACCAAAACCCTAACCCTACCGTCGTTAGGTGTTCCATGCATGCGCGTGTGCTGTTCTTCCTACCAGCTGTCACTTTCCTCATGCATGCTTTCTTTCCTAAAATCGCATTGCTTTTCCACTTTGGCCTGTCTCCAACAGGCCCCCAACACTAACATGTGGCTCATCCTAATCCACCTAACCTTTGTGTGCTTCCTCGATCTCCTTGGTGATCGCATGGAACTTTTCTTTGAGCTCTGCTGCCTGTGTCTGCACCTGCGCAGTCTTCTCCTTGAGTGTGTCCACTATCTCGGCTACAACTTCATCACTGATCAATCCTGAGCACTTTACCTAGGTCTGCGCTATATGTGACTTGGCTTCCTTTGCTTGTGCCAAGACTTCTGCTACCCTCTCTTGAAGCAGTTCCATTTGAGCTTGTCGCTCATGTTTCTGTGTTTGCACAATGGTGAGTTCTGCCTGCAATTTCTTCATGTCCTGCACCCCTTTGACATGTTTTGTGATGGGCATTGTCTTCTACCTCTGCTTGAGGTATTGGATCACTGCGTTGATCCTTTCTTCTTCCTTGTACCGCCTTTGGACATGCTGATCCTCCTCTAACTTTATCCAAAGCTATGCTGCTTTATCGAACATGTCGGCTGCTGTGCTGATCTGTTGTTCTATCTTCTGCAGCTACATCGTTGCCTCCTGCTTCCTTTGCTCCTTTACTGCTGGTGGAGTGGTTGGTGTGAGATTCTCTCCGAGATTCTTGATCTCCTTATGATATTGATCGATTGCCTGCTTAATCTGATCAATACTTTCTTCTACTATGATTTCCTCCATCTACACAGTCTTTGGAATCTTCTCGTATGTTCCTAGGACTTTCTGCTCCAATCTGTTCGCGCGCTCCATCTCCTCTTGGGTTTCTAGCTTAGCCTGTTCGTAGATTATTTCCAGCGCATCCTGCTTCTCTGTTGCCTGCTACAACTCGGCTAAGTCTTTGCGTGCGTGAGACTGTACCTCGTGGTTTACGCTAACCTGCAACTTGCGTAGTGCTTTGGATGGCATCTGCGTCAACACCAGTTGGATTTGAGATAAGTATTTGAGGGGTGTCTGCCCCACGATCTCATCCATGCGCAACATACTGGGTGAAATGTGGAATGTTGCGTTTGGTTGTAGTATCGTATGGACTGGATCTCGCTCTCCTTCTTCCAATCTTTCCTCTGCCTAAGGTGTTGATGGTTTTGTTTCCTTGCTGCTGCCTGCTGTCTATACTTCCCTGATTTGATTGAGGGACTTCCTCATGTAGGCCAGCTCCTCTTGAATCCTATCCCCATGGTGCGCAACATTGTCAGAGTCCTCGGCTAGACAATCCTGGACCATTCAGGCTATCATTTCTCCATCGTCCTCAGTGATCGTACAATCTGGAGGTGTTCTCTGGGCCTTCGTTTTCTTGCGCGCTCCTCCTATCTGCGTGGCTGGCCTCTTATTCCCACCTTGTTCCTGTGGGTTGGGACTTGTTGTGGTCTCTTGCGTGAACTCTACCTATTTCTGCCGCTCTTTGGCTGACTGCGTATTCTCATTCTTCCCCTTCTGGGTCCCCGTCTTTGCTGTGGCTTCATTTGTCTGTGTTGTTTTTGTCTGGCCCATCCTTCATTTCTTGGGCACTTGGATTTCCTGAGGCTGTGTTTCTCCCTGCCTTGCCTCTTCTTCTATCGTTATTTCCTATAAGTCCTGGGTGATGCCTGGAATCCTCCATTCGTCTTCCCAGTCTTTGATCACCATGTCAATGTCACCCTCTGTGATACAGTACGTGTCTGTAGCCACTGTTTATCAGGATCCTTCCGCGTCTGTATCCACAATGTATGTCATGTGGCCTTGAAGTTGGTGATGTCCCTATACCACGTGACAACATGTGGTGTGATCCTCCACATGTTGGAGATGGCTTCCTGCAAGTCGCATAGGTATCCTTCAAATATGGACCCGTTCATCCTTTTTTTCCTAACATCTGATGTGGCTTTCAATAATAAGTATCTTGCTCCCTAATTCGGCTTGGGTCTGGTACAAAAAGTTACATATCTTGGTTCCCTCCATCCCATAAAGGCTATTAACATGATTAGCCATGAATAATGAAACTCTATGTCTAGATCCTGCACATCCTTGCAGTCATCCAGGAATCATTGTGATGCCCTCGGCGCATTGAGATGCAACTGCGACAACCCCAACTAGAACTTCCTCCCTGTGGTATTTTCTTAGCATCTTACAGGATAAGATTTTTGTGCCCATTTGTGTTGTGACATCGTTGATCCTCTTGATAAAGATCCCTCGTGTTCCCCTGTCAGTACCATACTTCTTCTTCATCTCTTCCGCTAGCGCTTTATCCCTGGCCTTTTCGTAAAGAAACTGCGCGGGATCCATGCCCCGGGATGGTAACCCTGTTATGTTCACAATAATCTCTACGTCTATCGAGATGAGCTTGTCCAACCATATGTCCCCGCCATGTGTGACTGCTAACAACTGTTTGATGCAAATGCTTGCATACTGACCTATGCCAAATTGTGGTAGATCCAACAAACCTAAAATTCATGTTTTCTCCAATCTTGTTTCTCATCGGAGTGGCTGATCCATTGGTTCCCCAACCAGATTTATGTCCACAGTCTCTATGTATATTCTCTTTGCAAATTCCAGAAACTTTTCTAGGTCTGCTACATCGTGGTCCGAGTATTTTAGCTTCTCTATATGACCTAGCAAATCTGGTTTCACCTGTACCCCATTTGGTATACGCGGTAGAATGATGGCTGGGACGGGTTGCTTGTGAGGTGACATGGGTACCTGTTGCTTGTATTTCTTTGGTGGTGGTGGATGGCTTGAGGTTCCAATGGCCGTCGGTTGTTCTTTAGAATACCATTCTGGCTAGCCTGTGACATCCTCTACTGTTCCTTCTGGTGGGTGATCTGACATGGTGTTTTGAGACTCGTTTGGCTCAACTGCTGCTTCCAGATTCACCGCCGTTCCATTGACTCTCGGAGTTGCTTCGATGTTCT
>JASDQU011175117.1:8253-20751 GCA_032191745.1 Picea mariana
GCTAACTTCAGATATAATGTGATTCTGGATTGCAATGTTAAGTTCCAGTAGTCTATGAGCATCCTACTGATGGTGGCCCACAGTTTTATGCGAGCTTTGAGGCTTCTGAGCTTCCAAGCAAATCGATATTGTATACATGGTTCAGTTAAGAAGTTGGTATCCTTCCAAACATCAATAATGATATTATTGAACTCAGCTTCAAGAAGCCAGTCTGCATTTAGCTTAAAGGGATAGGAAATCTTGCAGGGTGATGAGTCCATGTGCAGGACGATTGGAGCATGATCAGAAAGGTAAGGGAAGCTTACTCAAGAGCGTATCCTATCCTCCGAAGAGATGAGGTGCTTAGATAAGAGGAAGCGATCAAGTCTCTTAGAAATGGAGTTTGTATCCACACACCCATTACACCAAGTAGGAGACAGGGGGTTTGGCGCAAAATCCACCAAATGATTAGCAAAGAAGAGAGTAGTAAAGTAGTGAGCCGGAGTATCTGGGGTGGTAGAGGCCCCCCAGACTTATCCAAATGTAGTTGTGAGATTTAAATCACCAGCAATGATCAAGTTGTGAAGGTCAAGTGGCCCCCTCGCTTCGATATTCTCCCTAAAAAGTTGTCTGTCGGAGCATGGACCATAAATGTTGAGGAGTTTGAGCCTTTTATTAGTGAAGCGATAGATACCATTCAATAGGATGCCTCCACAACAAAGATAGGGAATAAAATCAAAATTGTCAGGATTCCAATCCACTGCCATCCCTCCAGAGGTGCCAAGAGAGTTAACTGAGCAGGTATGCTAGTTGGGATGGAACTGATTTAGAAATAGTCTGGCCTTTTTACTGTCTACCAATGTTTCCTATAGAAATATGATGTCCGGAGAAATGCGTGAAAGAAGTATTCTAAAAGAGGCATCTTTTAGGTGCCCCCCCACCCCTCTGATGTTGAGGGAGAGTAAGATCATGGATTTTCTCTTGCTAGGGCTTTCATGCCTCTAAGTGCCCCTATATAAGTAGAAGTGTGTGGATAGTCCACAAAGTGAGAAGGTGGAATACCCTCCCTACGGGGGGCACTGCGAGTTTTGATTGGAGAGTGTTCGAAACCATGACCTCTAGACCAAGTGTAGTCTTTTCCTTGGGAAGCAGATGTGGTCTTAGTTGATCTCTGGCTAACTCCAGCATCTGGTAGATGTATAGAATAACCTCAATAAATAGGCAGGGGCGTAGGTGTTAAAAATTATTTGTATGAAGGTATAAGAGATTTCAAGACATCTCCAATTGTGTTTTCTACATGCTCAATCTTGCTCAATCCTCGAAGGAGAAAAAGATCATCCTGCACGATAGTCTATTCGCCAAAACTATCAGTCATCTGGATGTGATTATTATTATGAGATGAAGCTAGAGTGTGATCCCGTGCATCCAATGAGTGATTCGTAGTAGATATTTGGGCAGGAAAAGTCGAGAGAGGGGTCGACGCAGCAGAAGGCAGAAAGCTCTGAGTAAATGAAGGGTGTGTAGTCGTTGAGTAGTGTTCCCTCTCCCCCAGGGAATCGATATAAGGAGAGATTAGTGAGGGAGTGGTCTGGTGGAAGGTCAACGTAGAGGAAAGTGGTATGTTCAAAATGTGCAGAGGGACTGATGCAAGCTGGGTGCTATTCGAAGTCACGCTAGTGGGATCTGGGTTGAAATTTTTAGGGTGTGCTTCAGGTAGGATTGAATCTGAATCTAAAGGAGGAACTCAAGGAGTGTTAGACAGTCTGGAAGAAGCTAGAGGAGGTATACAAACCCCAGGGGGAAAGGAAGCCACTCCCAAGTTAAACATGGGTGATTTGTCAATGAGATCTAGTTCTAGGGAGGAGAGTGAGGAAAAGAGAGTCGGGCAAATAGTTTTGAGCTTACCAGTAATGGTTTCCAGTCTAGGAGTGATGCCATCATCTAAAAAATCTTGTATATGCAAGTGGTTGTGTGCAGGTGGTGAGTCCATGTTTGTGGCAAGCTCAATCATAGTTTCCTCAGATGTGTCCTCTTCAAGTACGCCAGTGCAATACTTTCTCAAGTGGTTCGTCTGCCTACAAAGAGTGAATTTGAAGGGGATTCCAAGATAATCTAGCTTCTGGCGATTAATTTGTCCTCGCTAGTCTATATCCAGTGATTCAAAAAGTCCCTCATGTATATCCATATCAACTAGAATCCTCAACAGTTTCTTGTCTGGTCCAGTGAGGGTCTTGGTGTCTATAGAGATGAAGCGACCCTGAGAGTTTCCAATAGCCATGAGGGATTTTTCATTCCAAAGATGAAGAGGTAGTTCAGGGATGAGTACCCATAGATGTCGAAGACAAAAGTAATCCTGAGAAGGATCGGAGCTCACTCTCCACCGTTTTAGCATGAGGTTGTTGTCGTCCAGAGTCCAGAGTCATTCCAAGATGCTTGTGGCATCCTCAGGAGTTTTAAACTGAAAGTAGAGTCAGCCCCGCCCAAGATGTGAGAGAGAAGGGACATACCCTAGAATGGGCCTCCAATATTTGGACAGCCAAGTATCCAAGTCCATATTGCAGAGATGTCTATAATAAATCCTACCCACAAGACTGCAGAGGGCCATGGAGACAGACTCTGATAGACCAATGTCAGTAAAAATAAGTAGTTTCTTTTTAGTTTTTTTTATGCCCAAGGTCGAGATGTAGATATCTTTCCCCCATGATATTGTGAGCGAGTCTTTTGAGCAGTTCCAGTGATAGGTGCAAGTCCAAGGGGATTCGGTCGAGCCTTTGTGCTTCGAGTGCTTTGTAATCTCCCTTGGCATGTAGCAGGGAAGGATGTATTGTAGTTAGTGGTTGGGACTAAGTTTGGAGGTCTGCAGTCTGAGTGGGTGGGAGGACCAGCAACAGAAGGCTGAGGTAAGTGGGAGTGCTTCAGAGCGTTGAATACATGTATATTAGTTGGTGTAGTGAAGGAGATAGAGGTTTGGGGTGTGGTTAGAGAGGCAGAAGGTGCAAAGTGCGTGGGTGGAGTTGTAGGGGTAGAATGGGCCAGTGACATACTAGTGCGCCTGGAGAGGTCATCCGCCAATGAAAATAGGCCTGCACTATTTCAAAGGGCCTCGTCAACAACACTCATAAGTGCATTGGCTTCCGCCTCCATCAGAGGGAATCTTGTGAAGGAGAAGAGTTAAAATAGGATTTAAAAATGCATGAACAGTGATGAAACAGGTATACAAGGTTAGGGGTTGTGACTGATGGTCATGAGTTCAAGGTAGATAGGTAAAAAGTAATCTGGTCAAGTTCACATGAGTCAAGCTCACATGCCAAGAGGAGTGAAGGAGCAGATAGGCCTTACGGGAGAGCAGGCTCACGCAGAAAGTCAAGAAGAAAGTCTAAAAAACCTAGTAAGACAGGGACCTCCAAGAAGTCTGCCAAAGTTACATATCTCAGAGCTCAGTGTATGGGTCCTCCAAACAATCTGTCACAGTTACAGAGCTCTGAGCTCAGAGTTCAGATCCTAAAGGGGTCGGGTCTGTCAAAGAAGATGCCATTTATACATGATAAAGAGGTCGCCAATTCTGTCATACATGATAAATTTAATAATAATAATTGCTCAACGATCTTGCCCTCCACTTGGCACATGAATTCGATTTCCCAACCTCTGACTTTGTTTTTCTTACCCAGAAATATAACGCCTACATTCATGGAATTGTATATCTCCATGGCTGAATACTACAATTTAT
Source organism: Picea mariana (assembly GCA_032191745.1). Lineage (NCBI taxonomy): Eukaryota > Viridiplantae > Streptophyta > Pinopsida > Pinales > Pinaceae > Picea > Picea mariana. The sequence continues at coordinate 11,960 of JASDQU011175117.1, forward strand.
ATGTCCACGTTTTTTTTTGCATAGTTTATTTTTCACAAAGGTTAAAAAACATGCCATCCACTTAAAAACAATTTAGGCTCAACTTTAAAGAAAAATTATTTAAAAAATAAGAAAGAAAAATTATTTTAAAAATAAGAAAACATTTTAAAGGGACATGTTTTCTTTAAGAAAGAAACCTTATGAGGTATGTTGGAACGTTTTAGGAGTATAAAGTATTATGATAAAATATTTCTTTATATCATAGTGATAAGAGGATCTATGTGACATGGGGTTATTCATAGTTCAAGTGGGAAGCTTAATTTTTATGAGCCATTGAAATTTATTATTTAATGTTGATGAAGATTATGATGACTTTAAAATGTATTTGATGTATTTGAGTATTGTTATTGTAAGAGTGATACTCATAATAAAATTCAAGTCTTTTTTCTTCGTGTTATAGATTCATCCGGAATTGAATAAGGGGATCTTAGGTACACACTGAGTATGTTTGTGATGGTAAATGCTTTTTTGGATTTTTCATGATGCTCATTTCTAGTGTATGGTTTTCACACTACAATTGCAAACACTACACATGGAGTAAAAGTTAATAAAATTCATGCACAAGTAATCAAACATTTACTAAGAACATTCAAGTAGCTGCGAAGAATTTTCAAGCATTCAAGTTTTTGACCACATCAACAATAGACATATCAAGCTCATAATCAAGGACTCATTGTGTTGTAAAGTGTTAAAATTTGAAGATCAATTCAAACTTCAGAACAAAGATCAAATTTGAGGAATGTACTTACAATAGTTTTTTGTAAGTCTCAAATCAAATCAAATTGAGTTATTGTAATTTTGGGTACATTCTCGGTTGAGCCTGAAACCCGAGTCATTGTGATTTTGAGTCGAAATTGAAAAAGTTGAATAGTTTAACTCAAATCATTGTAAATGTCACACTTTGGGTACATTTTCAGTAGTATCCCATGAGTCCTTTTTATTGATCATCAACAAGTTTTGAAACTTTCATCGGGGAAGAAAGTTCACTTTAATCGTTGATGAAAATATTAAAATTCTTCCAATCAACATTAGTTAGCCTTCTTCACACTTTTTGTTTTTTCCAAAAGTTTTTAATTGCATCGATAGAAAGCTAAAAAAATGAAGCAATGGAAAGTTGAAAATTTCACCAATGAAAATTTAAAAAGTTCGTTGATTGAAGTTAACACAAAATATTTTATTAGTGTTTATAACTGATAGGATTTTCAAATTTGCACTAAAATAAAGTTTTGAAACTTGTCGATAGAAAGTTTTAAAGGGGTGTGATAGAAAGTTTAAAATTATGCCTATAATGTGCTCATCACCATGGAGTATCAACTTTGGCCCAAACCGAAAGTTTTGTTTCATAGCGATAAAAAGTTTTAAACATGGGTGAAAAGAAAAAATTAAAAGTTCAGTAGTGGGTACTAAGGGTACTAAACATTCTAGATATCTAAAATTCCAATATTTCACAATGGACTATCAAAATCTTACTTGGTAATATTATGGTGTTGACTAGCTAGAAAGATGTGTGGCCTAAAAATTCCTCATTATTACACTTATTTATCCTTCAACCTTCTTGCTATTGTCTTCTACATGCAAGGAATCCTTTACAAAGTCATTATTAGCTTCATCTCCAGAGGACTTCTAATGGTCCACATATGATGGATTTGCAACTTGATTTGCCTCTTGTTCATTCTATGAACTCAATCCTTTGTCCTTTACTACGTTAAGATGAAGGCCTTCTTGAACATCTCTTTTTTCTCCCTCTTTAACATCTCTGTCCTTTACTACGTCAAGATGAAGGCCTTCTTGAACATCTCTTTTTTCTCCCTCTTTAACATCTCCATCATCTCTTGCTTCTTCATCTATTATTTATTTTGGCTTTTCTTCATAACCATTGAGGTCAACTTTCTCTTCATAATACTCATCATCCAAATCTTTCACATATCCTCTAGTGTTTGACATTGTCTCAATCTTCTATTAGATAATCCAAAATACAGATATCATAGGTTAATAAGTTAGAATAAAATGATTATTAATTTAGGATATTAAATTAATAATCTAAAATATTTGATTAATAAATGGAGACATTTAGAAATAGAATATTGTTGTAAAAGATATGACTCTAGAAAGGTGTCGTATCTTAAGCTCAAAATTAGGATTATAAGTTAAGATACCATTTATTGTAAATGGACACTTGTTTATTTAATAAGTGATCCATAACTAGAGTTTGTTAGGACATTTAACTTATATATAGCTCATTGCAAGAGTATTGTGTTGTCTGGATGTAAACTCTTGCAAAGTCTCTTATGTAATTTATTTTCCTATTTAATAAAAGTGTGTGTCTGAGGACACTTCTGCCATTATTGTGGTATCAGAGCTCCAATAATGCTGCTGAATTGAAGAGGAGATTAGCTGATCAAAGGAAGAGATCTCAATGCTACAGGCCAAGGGAAAATGTTGGCGCATACTCTGTCAGTAAATTGGTCAGTTATTGTTCAAATTTAAAAAAAAAACAAAGGGAAAAGAAATCTTATTTTTATTTTTTTACTTTACTTCAACATTACAGATTTCAGTCATTAGACTCAGACAAATTGATTTTGCAAATTGCAAATCCTGAAAATTGACAAATTTGTCCATGGCAAATAAGTTTCTGGCAAAGTAATTTCTTGTATTAAACGATCACGGCTTCCCCAATCTACTGTTATATTAAATTAGCACTGTTATATTCTTAAAATTGTAATAAGTATACAAACGCAACTGTGAAAAGCATCAACAGGTAACAAAGAACTTGCACGATTCTGTTTTGGTCGAATCTGGTGTTAGAAGGGGTGAATTGAATGTTGGTTGAGGTCCCATAAAATTGATGGACGTATTTATTTGAGGTGGGAGATCCTCTTGATCACTACAGGTTGTTCCTCCTCCGTGATTGCTTCTGTGCCTATTTTGGCGTCATTAAAGTATGTATTGACTTAAGTCCCGAGTTCGAGTCTGTCGGGAAACAAATGGCAGAATGTTCTCTACTCAAGAACTCTGGAGTCTAAAAAGAAATCAACTCCTTCATCCGTACGAGCAATCCATTCTATGTGCATGCCGATCAATCCTCAACTGACATGGGGCAGAAATAAACTCCTCCATCCATTTGCGTGATCCTCTAATTTGTGTAGTGACCAACTTCATAACTGAACTGAGATTTGGCTTGATTCTGCAAGGAGGAGACAAGTCTTTATATATCATGTTACAGTGAGACGTCATTGGAGGATTCTGTGTGCGCGTGATCCAACTATTGTAGAATTTCTAAAAAGTAAGTTGCAGCCTTTCTTGTTCCTGATTGTGCTTGCTGGATAACATCAAAACCTTGGAAGAAAGGAACAATCCCTCACCGTGGAATAAAAAATAGCTTCTCAAAATCGTATGCATAAATTCCTCTTAAAAGGTTTTCCTGAAGCCCCATGGAGTCAAAGGTTGCATCTCTTTTTTTATAGCTCTTGGCGTTGAAGTTATTTCTGGTCGGATCCACATCCGCCATTGTCAATTCTATCTTATTTTCACACTGATAAAACCTCGATCTTAAAAGAGATACTGCAGAGAAAATTCCCGTGATTAAAATAGCTTAAGATATTACAGGCCTATGAGATTGCCTGCGTCATCTCATTAACGCTCAGGTGTTAAACTTTTTTGATTGGCAACATATAGATAACTGTAGGTGAGATAACAGTAGGTGGAATAACTGACTGTGCCTCCAATATTCACTATCAGAAGATCTGAACGTTGAAGGTTCTTTTATCAAAGGCAATAGTGAATTAACGCTGATAGTTTTATTTCCACATATGTTACTTTCTCTTTTCAAAGGCAATAGTGAAGTAATGTTATTTCTTTCTGCCAATCCAAAGACTTTGTAGGAAAAGGTTTACTTGCAGGTATATCAAAGGATACAAACCATATCAAGTGATTATTTTTTTTGGGATAACAATTTTTTTTGTAACTCAAAGTCTTTTTACTTTGAGGGGGGGGGGGAATTGCCAGAATTTTGTAAAAGTGTAAAATTTTGAAAGTTCCTTGGAATTTGACTAGAGCCAAGTACAAAGTTCAGTCATTTTTTTCCTTGTTTCAATGAGTATACGAGGGTCAAGGCCAAGCCCCAATAGGTCGTCTTTGGTGTGATGCATCTGGTGTGTTTCTCATTTTGATATTTCTTTGCTTGATTCCTTTTTTGGTGCGTAAATTCAACAACTACAATGTTGAAATTAATTAATTTGTTCTCCGACTCTGATAAACTTGAAGGCACAAAATCATACAAGACATGGAAACGTCTCATTGAAAGCACTCTCATTTACAATGAACTTTGGCGTGATATCTGTAATGAAGATACTAAGCCAACTAAGCCGACATATGCAACTACATTAGCAAAATGGGAAGTTAAAAATGCCAAAGCATTAACACTTATTAAATATTCAGTTAATGATGAGATGTATGTTCACATTGAAAATACCACTAATGCTTGGTCAGCTTTGAAATTTTTTAAAGATTTATTTGATACTCAGCCTGAATCCAAGAAAGTTGATCTTCAATTAAAGTTGCTTCAACAGAAATTGACTGAAGGAGGTGATGTACATGAATATATTTCCAGACTTAAGAACATTAAGCAGGAAATACTAAATGTTGGTTTTCAAGTAGTAGATGATAGTTTCATGAGCACAATCTTAATCGCTGGATTGCCTTCTTCCTATACACATTTTTTGGAAACTTTACAAGTAACTGGCAAGTTAGACAAGCTTACATTTGATGAACTAAGTGAACTATTATCTCAACACAAAAAAACTTTTGGAAAGAAAAAACAAGTTGGAGAAGATGTTTTTTTCATAGAAGCAAGCACAAGTAAGTCTTCAAGTGACAATTATAGCAGAAGAGGAAGAGGAAATTTTGTGCAAGGTCATGGTCGAAGCCAAAGTAGAGAAAACAATTTTCAAGGCAGAGGAAACAGTCGAGGCAGAGACAACAGTCAAGGAAGAGGGTATTTTCAAGGCAGAGGAAACAATCAAGGTAGAGGATATTTTCACGCAAGAGGAAATAGTCAAGGCAAAGGCTATTTTCAAGGCAACAGTCAAGGCAGAGGACAAACTCCACACAGAAATAAAAGCGGGGGTAGAGGACAAAATTTTGGCAGAGGGAGAGACTTCAATCAAATTGTTTGTAGAAGATGTAACAAAGTTGGTCATTATGCAGAAGATTGTTGCATTTCCATTGATAAAATTTCCAAGTTTCATCAAAACACAACACAGTTTGCAAATGATCGAAATGATGATGATTCAGAATATGTGTTTACCTCATCTTCAACATTACATCTTTCCACTTATTTTCAGAGTGATTATGAAGATGCTTGGATTTTAGATTCAGGAGCATCTCAACACATGACTTTCAGATGTGATTTTTTTTGGAATTTTCAAGAATGCCATCTTAACTCCATCTTTCTTGCAGATCATACCAAACATACTCCTTATGGAAAATGTATAGTTAAAGTTTATTTACCTGATATTCGAGAAAGAATGATTTCAAATGTATGGTATGTGCCCACTTTTAAAAAGAATTTGTGATCTTTAGTCATGATTCGACAAGCAGGACATCAGGTGATTATGGAAGATGGCTTGGTTAAGATAAATTCAGTCAAACAAAATATGAAAACAGTGATGATAGGTTATGAAGACAGAAAACTATTAAGGATGAAAGGAACAGTTATTCCAAGACATTCAGACTTTGCAAGAACATTAAGTATAGTTATCTCCCCTATCAGATTGTGGCATGTGAGATATGGACATCTCAACTTTGATAGTCTCTCTCAACTGCAAAAACAAGGGATGGTTAAGGGACTTCCCACTTTCAAAAAGGAAACTTCAAAATGTGAAGCATGCATTTATGGCAAACAGAGTCGAGAGAGTTTTTTGACAAGTTCATGGCGTGCAAATCAGTGATTGCAACTAGTTCAAAGTGATGTTTGTGGACCCCTAGAAACTTCTTTCGGTGGTTGTAAATATTTTTTACTCTTTGTTGATGATTACAGTAGAATCACTTGGGTTTACTTCTTGAAGCAAAAGTCAGAAGTATTTGAAAAATTTAAGATTTTTCGACAACTTGTTGAAAATGAAGTTAAAGAAAAGATAGGCACTCTCAGAATAGATAATGGTGGAGAATTCACTTCTAATGAATTCAACACTTATTGCACAGACAATGGGATACGAAGACATCTTACTAATTTCTACACTCCTCAACAAAATGGAGTCGCAGAACGAATGAATCGCACTTTGTTAGGAATGGCAAGATCCATGTTAAGTTTTAAAAGGTTAAGTTATACATATTGGGTAGAAGCAATCCATACAACTATATACTTAAGTAACAGATCTCCAACTGCTTCTTTGGATGGAATCACACCTTATGAAGCATGGTTTGGTTTCAAACCTTAAGTTAAACATCTTAGAGTTTTTGGATCAGTATGTTATGCCTTAGTTCCGAAAGAAAAATGAACTAAGCTTGACTCAATAAGCTTGAAATGCACAATGATTGGATATTCTGATGAGAAGAAAGGGTATCAACTTTTGTCCAATGGAAAATTTATTGTGAGAAGGGATGTAGTTTTTGATGAAACTGAAAGTAAGAGTGCTGAAGAAATAGAAAGTCTTCTTCAAAAGTTAGAAACTAAAGGAAATCAAAGACAAAGAAAAGTGCCAAATCAACCAAATTCTCATAATTGGTGTGAACTTGATTTTCCTTCATTTGAAGATGATACATCCAGCCCCGTTACTTCGACAACATCATCTGGGTCTTCCAATAGTTCCTATGACTCTCCTAACAACAACAACCCATCTGACAATGATTCTCCACCACCAACATCTTCAACTGATCGACGAACACCGGTTTACATTAATCCAATTTACAATAATGGTAATTTAGATCCTCAAACCAATGAACGTCAACTACCAAAATGGACAGTTCAACTTTTGAAATATGTAAGGCCTGATGAGCAGAATAAAACAGGAACAAGGGGATCACACGGCAATGAAGAGAATTTTTCCTTGGTAGCAAATGATTTTACTGAACCTTCCACATACAAAGAAGTAGTAAAACATAAAGAATGGCAACAGGCTATGGTTGAGGAATATCAAGCAGTAATTGATAACAACACTTGGAAACTTGTTGATTGTCCTATCGGTGTTAAACCCATCGGATGCAAATGGGTTTATAGAATTAAATACAACCAACATGGAGAAATTGACAAGTATAAAGCACGACTTGTGGCTAAAGGTTTTGCGTAGCAGGAAGGCATTGATTATGAGGAAACTTTTTCTCCTACCACTAAATGGAATACCATCCGATTAACACTTGCATTGGCCACTCAGAAAAGTTGGAAAGTTCATCAAATGGATGTAAAAAGTGTTTTTCTCAATGGAGACTTACAGGAAGATGTCTATATGCAACAACCACCAGGTTTTGAAATTGCAGGGAAGGAACATAAAGTCTGCAAATTAATTAAGACTTTATATGGGTTAAAGCAAGCTCCCCAAGCTTGGTATACCAAAATGGATGAATACCTTAGGATGATTGGTTTTCAACGAAGTGAATCTGATGATACGTTGTATATTCGTCAATAGTGTCCTTATCTGGTGATTCTTATTATGTTTGTAGATGATTTTCTCATTACAGGAAACAATGATGATCATATTGCATAGGTGAAAAAGGAGTTACATGTAGGTTTTAAGATGACATATTTGGGACTCCTTCACTATTATCTTGGCATTGAAGTATTCCAACGTCCACATCATATTTTCATTTCTCAGAGTAAGTATGCAGCAAAAATTCTTCAGCGGTTTGGCATCCAGGATTGTAAACCCTCTCTTACCCCTATGGAACAAAACTTGAAACTTTCAAAATTTGAAGGGGGGGAATTGGTAGACAACACTATTTATAGACAGTTGATTGACAACTTGATTTATTTGACAAACACTCGCCCAGATCTACCTTATGCAATCAGTATTCTTTCCTGTTTTATGCAACAACCATGGGACAACCACTGGAAAGAAGCCAAAAGAGTTCTTCGATATATCCAAGGAACAAAAGATTTTGGTCTTCTTTACAAAAAGACTAAAAATTTTGTACTTTGTGGATTTTCAGATGCCAACTTTGCCGGAAGTATTGATGATCGAGCATCAACATCAGGCTATTTAATGAACATGGGTTCCGTAGCAGTGTCATGGAATTGTAAGAAACAAGCTACAGTTTCTACTTCTACAGCAGAAGCAAAATACATCTCAGCATGGGAAGCAACATGTGAAGTTGTTTGGTTACGCAGAATTTTATAGGACTTGGGCATTTCTCAAGCAGAAGCTACATCATTATTCATCGACAGCCAATCAGCCATTAAGTTTGCCAAGAATCCAGTTTTTCATTCAAAGACAAAGCACGTGGACACCAAGTATCATCATATCAGATCACTCATTGTAAAGGATGTCATCAAGCCAATTTATTGTCCTTCAGAAGATCAGATCTCTGACATTTTCATGAAACCTCTTGGTAGAATAAAATTTACTAAGTTCAGGGATGAACTTGGTATCTGTTGTAATGTATCTTTGGATCATAGGGGGGAATGTTAGATAATCCAAAATACAAATATCATAGGTTAATAAGTTAGAATAAAATGATTATTAATTTAGGATATTAAATTAATAATCTAAAATATTTGATTAATAAATGGAGACATTTAGGAATAGAATATTATTGTAAAA
>JASDQU011175118.1:15274-30918 GCA_032191745.1 Picea mariana
CTTGTTCACACTAAGAACCAGTTGAATATTTCCTTGAAGAAATGCTATAAATGGAGGCCATGGGTGCACTAAGAAATTAAGATTTTCATAGTATGGTTATGTTGCCTCAATCCTCCCTTGAGAATCCTCTTTTCTCCTTGGATCATTCTAGCAACATTCCAATAGGCCATTCCACTCACCTCTTGAGGGAATAGGCATTGATTTCTTCATCATTTACTTTCTTTTTTACCATTGTAAGAAGAGATCTCCATTAGAGAAATCAAGAGCCCTCCCAAGGAGGAAGAGGGAAATCCTAAGTCCTCATTTCTCTACGGTGTTTTTCCAACTAATATAGTTATCCATTGGTGGCATAATCTTGGTCATTGGTTTTTTTGTTTATGATTCTAAAAGTTTCTTATGCATTCTAGTTTTATTTATTTAGTTGTTTTAATTTTGTTTACTTGTTTATTTCATGTGCTTGGTTTGTTTAACTCATGGAATAACCTTTGTCTCCTCTAGAAGGCCCAACTAGACATGCAAATGCCCTTGTTTTTCTCACCCAAGTGACGAAACGAACACAACAAATTGGTGACCATACTGGGGAAAGGTATCAATTTCCACCCTATTTGGGATTTAAGAGAAATTATTTTTGATCCATTTGTCTTGCAAGTACAAAAAACGACGTAGCCTTACCTTTCAAGAGCTAAGATTTGAGTTGGAGGAGGATAATTTCACTCAAAATCCCCCCCCTTGCGTATCAGAACGTGCATGGGCATTTCAACCCACAGACGTGCATTCAACACACTGTGTGCCCAAAGGGCTTCCGTTCTCTGTGCATTCTGTGCACTGTGCACCCAAAAGGATTTTGTTCTTTGTGCATTCTACGCACTGTGCGTCCACTGCTTTTCTGTCTGAACTGTAATGCACACACATTAATTTTCTAGAGTTTCAAAATTGTAAGAGTTTTTGTAATGATTCGAAATCCCCTAGCCTTCAAAATCTTCCTTTCATGCAATTTGTACATGCACTCAACTTAGAATCCTTTCCCATATGAAAGGTTAGCTAAACATAGGCACTTAGGGAGTAAAAAGAATCATATTTTCTCCTATTTTGATTTGGTTTCCACATGGATGGCTTGTTTAGGTTGTAAAAGTTAAGTTGAGATTATTTTCTATCACATATAAAAACACTTGCATTGGGACCAGAAATAAACTTTGATAATTGAGTATGCTCTTCTCTCACACCATAGAGCGATCTTGAGAATCATAAAGGTGGTCAAGGAGACATTTCATCTCCCTTAACAAAAATATTTAGGAGAGGACAAATCCCCCCTCGAGCTCCTCTTAGTTTCTTTTTTGAAATCATCTTAAATTTTTAAGGGCCCATACATGCCCACATGTTGCAAACTTAGGATAGTTTCTTGAAATTTCTTTCTTAGTTTACATCATTAGGAGAGTTTAAAGATCAAAGTAATGGGCCCATACATGCCCAGATGCTTGCAATCTAGGATAATTTTTTCAAAGCTTTCTTAGTGTAAACAACATTAGGGAGTTTAAAGGATTGGTAAGGACCCATATGTCCACATGCTAGTTCTTTAGGGATTTTAAAATTCCACAAGGTTGCACCAATGAAACTTAGTAAGATAGGTAACAAATATTTGTAAGGACCATAGGAAGTCCACATGTTGCAAATTCACACCTAAATTATTAAAATTTGGCACATTTTATCACTTTCTCACACACAAAGTCACTCCTCGCTCACATAATTTTCATCTTGAATTGTGAAGGTTGAAGTAGGTTTTCTCCAAAGGAATTTCAAAACGTCCCACTATTTCTTGAAGAAATTATCCACACCCACTTAATTTAAATGAGATTGGTTCACACCCCCAATCTCTTAGCCCACCACATCTAAATTATTTTCTAAAAACTCACTAAGTTTTTGTCCACAAGAGGTTCCAAAAGAAAAGTTTTAGTCTAGGTAGGATCTCGGGGGTAGGCATCCAAATAACCCCCCGTTATTTGGTTCTCACATTTTCAAACATTAGAGGTTGACAAATAGGGAACTTTAAAATCCTCCAAGTCAAGTTTTCCTACACCATAAGGCAGGGAGATACATGTGAAGGGTTGAAGGCCGAGGTCCGGTTGTTCTGTGCATCCCCCCTTGAGTCACCCAACTCTTGGAAGGGATCCAGCCTATGACCCATTTCTGAGGTCAAAAATCTAAATGATGCATTTTGATCGAGGTACCTGGTGACAAAATTTAGGACATATAACCAAGTGGAAATTGTGGGATGCAATTGCACCTTGATCAGATTTTGTGTGATTATTAGGAAATATAGCCAACTCTTTCAGGATATACACCCTCTACCCCTCATTATAACTGTTTATTTCATCCTTCACTAGTTCCTTTTCTGGTGGCTTCAGACCCCACTGTTGAGTACTCTTGGAAGGTCCAGTGCTATTTTGAGAGGAAGGACGATACATCTTTTAAGACATGAGAATTTGTTTTATTTGTTCCCCCACACAAACAAAATCCATTTACCCACATGTATGTTTATTTACAATTGATTTATGTATGTTGCTCATTTGATTACATGCAATTGTGAGTTATATTGTGAAGGTCCAAATTATACAAGTCTCTTGTCCATTTATTGCTCTCATCACCATTTTCACACATTCACTTTTCTAGTCGGACATCATAGGGGACCCACATAATCCCCATCATTCTAGATGCTTACAAAATATCCCTCCTATTCTAGGAGGAGTTCCTAGACTTCCTGACTCACCAAATCAACCATCTCACACCCCTGTGAATGCCACTATTTTGGGATCATCTTTGCTTGGTTCCACTTTACTTGGGTCCAATTCCCAAGGCCATCCATCCAATAGCTCTACTTCATAAGGAGGCAGGGGGAAAACTTCTTCTCAAGAGATAAGTACAACCCCACCAAATCCCCCTCAAGGGTCAAATCCTTTACCTGCTCACAACATGGCTGAAACTAATCCTCCACCCCCACCCCCCATGCCATATTTGGCATCCTTCAACATTCTTGATTTGAGTAAATTCATGAATGATCCTATATTACATGACCCCACATGGCCCAATATGCCTACCAAACTACCCTCAAATATTCCAAAAGTTGAAGGAAAATCGGGGGAAGATCCCACCAACCATGTCATGACCTTCCACTTATGGTTCTCTGCAAACAATATCATGGATGACTCTATCCACTTAAGTTTATTTCAATGAACACTCACTGGTCCATCATCCAAATGGTATGTGGACGAAAAATCAGGATCCCAACGTGACTTTTGAATCCTTGGCCAAAGAATTTTTGGCATTTTTCCAACTACGAGTTCATCATTACACTAGTTTAGAACTTCTCTCTGATTGAAAACAAACCTCATCTATGCATATTTCCGACCACATTCATGAATGGCGTCGACGACGTAGTTTATGTAAAGCATAAACCACCAAAGAACAACGTCTTGATTGGTTTCTAAAATCAATCGTCTCTATACTTGCCAAAGATGTGGCATTCACCTTCCCCCAATATGAAGAGGAAGGAATCAACAAGGCTCAACAATTCAACCTCATTTATGCTCAGTCAGGTTACTTACACACCATATTACTTGATGCACCCAGACCTATACCATTTGGCCAAGACAAACCTAGCATGTCTCACACTACATATGGGTTAATTGGTACTACGACACACCACAACCCGTACATACAACCACCACCTATGTACGGGACACCCCAATATCCGTCGATATATGGAGTGTCGTATTATTACCCTCCTCCCCCTTACCAAAAACCATATCATGTTACTCCCCCTCCACCCATGAGTGGACCCTCGCCAACACCCATCATGCACCTGAATTCTCAACCAAGTTCAGGTTCCCCTTCTACCTCAGCATATAACTTGGGTACTAGTGAAAGATATACGCCTTCCTATGTGCCCTACGAATTGTTTCCAAAAAACCATCCATATTTTCCATTTCCTAGTCCTCCATAGCCGGTTTCTCCTCCACATGGACAACCACACACCGACGTTAAATTTGTTCAACCCTCTCCCATTCAACAAATTCATACTTTTGAATAGTTGAATACTAAAAATCTGTCCCATCAGTCAAATAATCCCAAGAAGAAAGGAAAAAAATGAAACAATAATAACCCAGGACTAGGGAAAAATAACCCCCAACAAAACCAATCTGTTGGAGGCAACCAAAATCAGGGTAACCAGAACCCCCAAGGGGACAATAAAAACAAACACCAAGGGAGGAACAACAACAACCTCTGGATGACCTTCCCTTGCGCTCTTCGCGGTGAAAATTGTCATTATACTCACCATTTCCCCCAAATTATTGACTTTAAATGGATGAAAGAATCCATGAATGCACCACGTCATCTAGTTCCATCTGCCCCTCAGCAAGCCCCACAACAATATTTGCAACAACCACTCTCGACCGTGTTGCAAAACCCTATTCCACAACAAGGTGTGATGAATACCCAATAGGAGGTACATCCTGCCCCACCATAAATGGGACAATATCAAAACCCAAGGCTCATTCACCCTAGAAATCTGGAAGATCGCAATATCCTCCTCGATAGCAAAGAAGAAGTTCTTCTACAAATGCACGATCATCAATACAATGTGCCTCCTGAATCTACTCCCACCACTTTCGAAGCAACTCTAGCCACAACTGGACAACCCTTGATGATTCCACACCCTAACACTGAACCTCCCATTTGTATCCCTCACATTCCATTATGACGGAATGTCAACAACCCTCAGGCTAGGGAAAACACAATTACAGTCTGGTCGATGACTTGGTGTAGTCTCCTGCAGCCATGTCTATATTGGAGGTCCTCCAAACCTATCCAAATCAACGAAAATCCTTACCTTTTTCCTTGGGGGCCATCAACACAGTTGATACTAGACTCATCACATTCGATCTAGATAGTGGAGAACCTCATCTCCCCACTCTGGTAGCTTTTCAGATACCAGTCAAGATTCAGAACATCACAATTCATCGATGTATCATTGATGAAGGTGCATCCACATGCATCATGTCCAAAATTGTATGGAAGAAACTTGGCTCCCCTGAGCTTATACTCTCCGCCATCACATTAAGAGCCTATGATGGCTGACCATCCTCCCCTGAAGGGCTCTTTCAAAATGTCCCTGTCGAACTCGGGGAAAAAATTATTCTCATCGACATTGAGGTTATCGACGCCCCACTTGATTACAATATCTTGTTTGGACGTAGCTACATGTACGCTATGAAAGAAATGCCCTCTTCTATTTTTTGAATGATGATGCTCCCCCACAACGGGAAAATCGTCACCATCGACCAAATCACACATTATGTGCCTAACCATTCCACCAACATCGATAAAATCTTACCTCTTGTCTGCATTAGCTAAAATTCCTATTCACTCATTGATATAGCCCCCAGAATTTTTGAGGACCCTGGGGGCATACCATGGAGCACCACCTCTCATACACCCTTCAACACAAGTGTGTGTCATATCTTCTAATGAAACTGACACCAGAGATACCATTTCTCCCACTGAGGTCTCTCCACACCTCGACGTCCCATAAGTTGAATAAATTTTACCTTAGGGATTACCTGAGAACCCTACTACACCACTTATCCATAATTTCACCCTCCCCCAGGGGAAAATCTCAGTTTGGGAGACAATCCCCCAAGCCATGAGATCACTCAAATTCCCTTCTTTTACCCCCCATCAAGAGTACAATAATTTTAGGTAGCCACGATGCTTACCCTTCCCAACATGGTGGTCCCCATCCCTGTATGGTATCTACACCCACCCACGATGGTTCCTCAACCATCCCTCCCTCCTCAGTAAGAGGGAATCCCGATACAGATTCCAGTACTAGCTTTGACCACACCACCCTCACCCCCAATTTCTAGCACCACTACCACATCTGGGGGTAGATGGAAGAAGAAAGATCCCACTGCTCCACTTCCTCCTCGAGTTCAACCTCCTAATGCACTATGTGAAAGAGAGGGACACCCCACTAATAGATATCCTTCTCTCCCCGAGTTATGCAATATGATCCAACTCCCTCGAGAAACCACATTGCTCACCGCTTCTCCAAGCACATCTAGTACTACTACTATGTCTTCCACTGCATGCAATAAAGGGTTGTGAACCAAATTCGCTTGTGCCATCTATTCAAAATATGACCATTACACCCACCATTTCTCATATCTACCTCAATTTCTCCAAAACTTGGTCGTAGTATGCCAAACATATCAATCCGAGCCCTCTCAGCCAGTCCCTACTAAGGCTCACATTACTGATATTCAATATATTTCATCATCAATACCCGAGTGAATGAGGTACCCTCCACAATATTAGGACATTCACTTTATGTCAAACAATCCCTCGCACCCTGTACACAATATCCCATCTACGTCCTCACTACTTGAGGACAATTAAACCTACCCATTGATGGTTCCCCCTGTCACCTCCTAGGATCTACTATATTCTCACATTTTCCACTGTGACGAAGACATATTGGAGGAACTGAATACCCCTGATTGCCCTTGGAATACACTCCATCATTGAGTACTTTTCCTCTCACAAGAGGTCTTTCACCCACCTGATCGATATCCCCAAGCTCCTGTAATATTCCAAAACACCTCACAACAATCTCGCCAGATCACCAATAGTGTCAGTGCAAATGAGGTGTGATTGTGGGCCCACCATCCATATATAGGTCCTTTTTCCCAACTTCCACACTCAATTACAGGAGTCTAGAGCCTTTGTTTCCCAATCTATTTTAATCCATGGGATCATTGTCCCTCCATCTGCACAGTCACGTTCCCCGGGTCACCATCTGAACTTGTCCCCGAGGGAGAATTTTTCTCGCACCATGTCCAGGTACGCATGCTCACGTTCAAAATGATCAAATAAATGTTATATGTTTATCATCATATATTGTTCATGTCGGGTATTTGGTTTTAATGTGTGCAGGTACTTGGTCATCACAACCAATGCAACCCCTTCTAGTATATGTTCGACACTGGAATGTAATCATTCCCTCTGAATATCAATTGCATCTCCCAATCACACCCTCCAACATTCATCTTTAGGGTCCCTACATCCGGATCTGTAGTACCGTCACCTCTTTTACATATTGGTACTATCACCCGATAACACTCCACCCCACATGAGTATAACCATTCATAGTTCCCCTTGGTACTTTGACACTCATGCTGCTTTCACCCCCTAGGGATGGAAGTCCCAATAGTCTTATGCACTCCCAAGAATAAGCCACATATTTCTTCTCATCATGTTGCTAGATTTCCCAATGGACTCCCATGCTATCTCATCTCGGTTCTATCTAACTGCACCTCCACAGTATCATTAACCTTCCATTTCATCCACAATCAATTTTCCCATCTGCAGATTGTCCTCCATTCATTTCCCTCATACAGAAAACCTCCCATGGCCCCCCCACCCTCCACCAGTTCTCTTCACAACTTGTTCCCTCACAGGCCGAGCCATATTGCACTGGGGTACCCATTTCTGTATCTGTACACTCATCCCAAATTATTCTTTATTTATTTAGTAATTGTAAAAAGCCTTTGTTTCCAACATTTACTTAGTTTTTTGTCGTCACCCTTGACGACCTTTTCCTCGCAACGCAACCCATGTCGCCCTTGGTTGGGGAATCCAATATCCTTTTCTCATTTTGACATCATTCATAAACCCCAAGTATCCCAATGTCCATGTACTCCTGATCTCTGAGTTTGTCCACTTTGTCAAGCCTTTGGCACAATTTAACCCCATATCTAGTCGTTCCCCTGACACTAGATACAGTTTTTGGTTGCTTCCACTCATCCTTCACAGATACCCCCAACCAAGGGCAGTCTTGAGTCTCACCACATATTGAATTTGTTCATGTTCCCTATCAGTTCCTGATATCATCTCCACAGATTTTATGAATCCCTTTGCTTCTTGGAGTTGTGTCTCCCTTTTTGTCGACATCAACATCATTTCCAGCAGGGCGACAATATCTTGACTCTCATTACCTTTACAATGAGGAGTCTTGTACAACACAAAGAGAACCATCATTTCTCTCTTCTTCCATTGACCCCCATAACATTCAAATTCAACAAAATCTCATGTTACAATGGGTCTTACTATGCGACTATTGTAGTTGTTTTATTCTAGCCGAAGACCTTTGAATTTGTTAGTCCATCAATGCCTACGAGTCATTAACACTTCTTATAGGTGTCCTTTCCTCTTTTCAGAGTATGTTCACCATAATAATTGCCATCTCCCATTATTAAACCGCCCCAGAGGACGTTGCAGTTATCTACATCAGCATACAACTTCAGTTACTGTCTTACATTTTGAGTTACGTGACATGAGCATGGGGCATGCCCACTTCCTTTGTATAGAAATTTTCTCTTTTTTTCTCCCTAGAGAAAGGTTTGGGTCCCACAGTTTCCCCTCTCCCTTTGACGGATCGCTCTTACAGTTCCTATCATCACTCTTCATTACCATGGCACTCTTGGTAGAAGAAACATTGATGTATTTCAGCTATACGTATGCTCCTAACCTCACACATCAGGGGGCATCTGTTATCACTAAAATTTCATCCGTAACATTGCACACAAATGGTTACATAAATATAACAATTCCAAACAACTATTAGTTCACCTGCAACACCAAAATACATTTCCAAGAGGAAAAAACTATAGCATTGGGGAAAAATTGACATGCGCTAACTCACTAAAGGAAGCATGCACACAGTGCATGGGCCAAAGAATCCCGTAGAGCGCACAATGCACGACTGTGTACGAGAAAATCCACACACTCCTGTGAACGACACATTTCCTCAACCACTTATGGACCAACTCCCAACTTGATTTGACCTTCATATTTGAACTAAATCAGAGTGGGGGGCTGGTCAAGGACCAAAGGGTGCCCTAAAGGGCCCCTTGTTCACACTAAGAACCAACTGAATAATGCCTTGAAGAAATGCTATAAATAGAAGCCATGGGTGCACTAAGAAATTAAGATTTTCATAGTATTGTTATGCTGCCTCAATCCTCCCTTGAGAATCCTCTTTTCTCCTTGGAGCATTATAGCAACATTCCAATAGGCCATTCCACTCATCTCTTGAGGGAATAGGCGTTGATTTCTTCATCATTTGCTTTTTTTTTTACCATTGTAAGAAGCGCTATCCATTAGGGAAATCAAGAGCCCTCCCAAGGAGGAAGAGGGGACTCATAAGTCCTCATTTATCTACGGTGTTTTTCCAACTAATATAGTTATCCATTGGTGGCATAATCTTGGTCATTGGTTTATTTTTATGGTTCTAAAAGTTTCTTATGCATTCTTGTTTTATTTCCTTAGTTGTTTTTAGTTTGTTTACTTGTTTATTTCATGTGCTTGGTTTGTTTAACTCATGCACTAACCTTTGTCTTGTCTAGCAGGCCCAACTAGACATGCAAGAGCCCTTTTTTTTCTCACCCAAGTGATGAAACATACACAACACTTATTTTTTACCATTTTCTTGAACTCGTTTTGTCCATTCCAAAGAGAATTTTCCTCATTTTATTGCTCTGGCATAAACCCTTATACTGAAAATTATTATTTCCAGTCCCGACTGTGTGAATTTATTATAAATGACTCATTTTAGATTTGGTAAAATGTTTATCTAGGTGGATATTGGTGGCCACCCACCTATTCCAACTGGCTCATCTTGGCATATTTTTCAGTTTGGTAGTTTTTTCCTAGTTTTTGGGTCCTGAACTTTTGGGGCCATTTTGAGGCCCTAAAAACGTTTTTAGGGCTTGCCACAGTCCAAAGGTAGATAAAGTCATAGTTTGATGGCATAATGTGTAGTCCACAAACAGTCCTTTCCAATGGGCTATCATGCACCTAAAATGAAGATCGTATGCAAAAGTTACGACCCCAGGAAGTTGATGTACTAACTTATCCCAACGGGGCCCACATTACTTTTGGTGCTTCATCTCCTAGGGTTAGGTTTTTGGATGTCTAGGGTTTTGGAATTAACAATTATTGTAAAACGGATTTCAGAGGCTCATTGTAATCATATTCGTGCGAATGAGCGTAGCTGTCACATATCTTCTCATAGATAAGCTGCCACCATTCTAGCAAGCTAGTTTCAGTCTGCATTTTATAGTTTCAACATATTTCTTATTTAATATATGTCAAGTTTGACTGTATCTCCGTTATTATTCATTGTGTATCTATGTTAATATTATAAATCTGTGTTTTCATTTCATTCCGCTCATAAATCCTGATAAGTGGTATCAGAGCGGTCTGCTGCTTGTCGTTTTTAATGAATGTCCCTGACGAGGTGAGGGTATAGAGAGTTGGGTATTGATCTTGTTTCTCTTGAGGAAAACTACTCTCGCATTCCAAATAAAATTTCCATGGAGGGAAAAGGAAACACGATGAGATAAGAGATCCTTTCAAAATGTTACTAGAGAAATCCCTCAAGCGAAAGAGGAACGAGATGATGGACAAATTTTCATAAATCCTTTGATGACTGTTGACAAGCGACACATCTACCTCAAGAAAAGGTGCCACCCCCTTCAAGGTACAAATCAATTTTTATATTCCTATATTTGGATGTTAAATAGATGCAAATGTCGTAGATAGATGGTTAAACCTTCTAGAAGTGTCATATTGTCTCCACAACTTTTTCGATAGAGAAAAGATTACATTTGTTCTCCTCAAGGTCATCCCCCATGTCAAATATTGGTGAGAGACTTTCTGTGAGAAAAAGGAAATAGAGGGATCCACATTATTTGTAGTTGCACCCACTTGGGGTTCCTTCAGGGATGCTATTAAGGAACAATACTACCCTGTTGGAAGTTATGATTACTTGTATACAATATGGACTACACTACGACAGGAAAGAGATAAAATAGTGCTAGAGTTCACCCATGTCTTCCATACCTTGTGCACCAAGCTAGGTATCAAATTTTTTGAGCAACATCTGGTGCTCAAGTACTGCGACGGTAAGCATAGATACATCCAGACATAAATGGGTTTTTTGGACATCTCATCCTTTGGCACGTCCTATCGATATGTCGTCAAAATTGAGCAGAAGTAGGGAAAGCGTAGCCACAACCCATAGAAAAAAGGACAAAGCAAAGAGTGGTAGCCTCAAGAAAACTAGTCTAAGCTGTAAGAAAAGAAGGACAATGGAAAGACGAAGAAACATACCAGGAAGTGGTGTGACTTTCATAAGATCCCCCGACATAACATTGCTGAATTCCACTCAAATAAGTCATTGGTGGCTGAGGTGAAATCATCTGAATCAGATGCGGGTTCTGACTCTAACTCATAACTAGAAATTGGGAGACAAATCATCGACATGGAACCCAGTGCCATTGTTTCTACCAACAAGATTCAACCCAATGAACTTGATGAGCCAAAGGAAGGTGAGTGCCTCTTTCATTCATAGATGTGGGTGAAAGGCACTCCAATGCACTTCATCGTTAATAGTGGTAGCCAAAATAACCTCATGTCAGTGGAGGTATTCAAGTGGCTATCCTTGTAGATAATGCCACACCCACATCCCTATGCCATTGGATGGCTCCGCTAAGGAAGAGATATTCACATCAGCCAACAATGCTTCTTTTCGTATGACATCAAGCCATTCAAAGATGATGTATTGTTTGATGTTTCTCCCCTTGAATTTTGTGATGTTATTTTGGGCCAAAAGTATTTATTGAAACGTCATGATGTATATGAGTCTAGGAATCGTATTTTTATTATTACTTTGAATAGAAAATTGTACATGATACCTGAGGTAGTCCCACCTAGTGCTGTTTCCTTGATCTTTGCCAAGAAATACAGGAAGGTCATCTCTCAGAATGGGAAGTTTATCTTCTTCATGATTCACTCTCAGAGTGAGAGAAATATTGCAGCCACATCCATGGCCTTCGCGACCGGCCTCTCCACACAAGAGAAGCAAACGGATAAAGTCATGGAAGAATACAAAGACATATTCTCATCACTTACTAGGGTACCTATGCACTATCAAGTCAAGAATTCCATTGATTTGACCCTCGATAAACCACTACCCAATTGGCTAGTCTATCATCGCTTTTTGATAGAAAATGAGGAGATCAAGCATCAGATCCAAGAACTTCTCCACAAGGGGAACATCTGACCCAACTCATCACCTTATGGAAGCCCAATCATGCTAGTGCAGAATAAAGATGGGACTTGGTGACTCTGCATTGATTATTAAGCCCTAAATACTTGAATCAACAATTTCCTTGATCAACTCAAGGGGGCCAAATACTTTAGTAATATTGGCATGAAGTATGGCTACCATCAGATTCCAATAGAGGAGATAGATGTACAAAATACTTTCTTCAAGTAAAAATAAGGTCTTTTTGAACAGTTAGTCATGCCCTTTTGTTTGAAAAATTCCCCAACAACTTTCATGAGGATGATGGATGATATCTTGCGGCCTTTCACCAATTATTTTGTAGTGGTGTATCTGGATGAAATCCTCATCTACAACAAGACTTGGGCAAAACACTTTCAATATATTCAATAGGTTCTGCACACTTTGCGATAGCAAAATCTATATGCCAACTTGGAAAAATGATCCTTTATCATGGACAAGGTCTAGTACTTTTCCTACATTGTTGATGAGCATGGTGTGCATGTGGATCTAGCCAAGATCCAGGTCATTCGTGACTAGCCATCCCCAACCAAAATCATTGAGATTCAAAGCTTCTTAGGCCTTGCTAATTTCTATCGTAGCTTCGTTTTGGGATTCTCCCATATTGCATGGGCCCTCAACCAAGTAACCGGGGGTGGTGGTAAGGAAACGTTTGTGTGGGGCCTATCCCAACAAAAAGAGTTCAATGAAATGAAGTATCTCTTGTTCTCATCCCCATTGCTTTCATTACCTAACCTACAACAACCCTTTGAAATCGAGATAGATGCTTTAGACTATGCTATGGGAGTCGTTCTCCCTCATCACAACCATCCTGTGGACTATCATAGTGAGACATTATTATATGTCATCCGTAATTACCCTTCTTATGAAAAAAAAAATGTAATCCATTGTGAAATCCTAGTGCTATTGGAGGCATTACATTCTCAGGAAGGAGATGGTCATCCACACTGATCATAAGCTGCTATAGCTCATGCAGACATAAGGAAAATTGTAAAATGACAACAATCAAAAGTGGCCCACATACTTGCAGCAGTTCCACCTCAACATCAAGTATGAGACATTAAATACCAACTGGGTCATTGATTTCCTCAGCCAACCTCCAGTCGTGACACTCACCATAGTGCTAGACTCTTGAGACCATCAGACCTCTAGATGGCCCCACCTCTATGAGAAAGATCTTGACTTTGCCACCACCTACTAGATGTTGGGTGCAACCACAACTGTCACTAATTTCCATCTTCAGGATGAGCTGTTGTGCTATCTGAGCCATATTTGTGTTCCATCAAGCGAGCAAGTGAAGATGATTTGGGAATCCCACTATAGTTGGGTAGCAAGACACTTTGGTGTATAAAATATAGTGGGAGTGATGCAATGGCATTTCTACAGGCCGAAACTTCGATAGGATGTTAGCAAGTATATCCGGTCCTGCACCGCCTTCATTATTTCCAAACCAACCACTAAGAAAAAAAACATGTACACTCTTGATAGGCCCTAGGAATCCATCTCAATGGAATACATGTCGGGCCTTCCATCCACCAAGTAGGGAAATGACTATGTTTTTGTGGTTGTTGATCGCTTTCCCAAGATGGAAATTCTGGTTGCATGTAAGAAGAGAATCACAATGGAGGCCACTGCCAATATTTTATTTGAATGAGTGTGGGTACATTTTGGGATCCCACAGACCATTATCTTATATCGAGACAGTTGGTTTCTCAACACATTCTGGTCAAGCTTCTTGTCACTACTGGATACCAAACTCACCAAATGCACTTCCTTCCACCCCCAGATGGATGGAAAAACTGAGGTCATCAACCGGATGATTATGCATATCATGTGCATGTACAATTCCAAGCACCCCTACACATGGGATGAGAATCTTCCCTATGTTCAATACAACTACAATAGAGCCATCCATAGCTCAATCGACCACAACCCTTTTCAGGTGGGGTTGGGATTTCAACCATTGGGTCCCATGGATGTTGCACTATTTCTTGCGGCCACCTAGAAAGACTCGTTCCATGCTCCAAACGAATCTAACAAAGCCACCCAGTTCATTGAGATAATCCAACACATCCACCGACAGGTTCACAATGTTTTACAGAAGTATAATTCCAAGTACAAGTAGCACCATGATCAACACCAGATGCCACACAAGTTTCAGGTGGGAGGCAAAGTTTGGTTGCACTTGCAGAAATAATGCCTTATAGGACCCCATCAAAAGATTCTTCCACTCTGATATGGAAATTACACCATCACCAAGGATATGACGACAATTCTTTTGATCTCAACATTCCCCCCTTCCTTGGCTTGCACCCACTGTTCAATGTGGATCTCCTTTGACCATATTTTCAACCATTATTGGACACCTCAGAGATAGAATAACAACTGAAACCAATAGAGCTCAACCATGACTGCATGGAATAGGAATCCATTTATCAAGGGAACTTTCCAATAGAGGATCCAACTTTATTGAGTTTCCAAAGTAGGGTAGCTCCTGCAGTAAGGCAACTGGCTCACTTGGGGCCAAATTCAACAGAAATTTCCTCATCTGATGGGGAAAATCAATGAAATGGAGACTATTGCTTCCTAAGGGGGGATGATTGATCCAGGTGGAAATTGGTGGCCACCCACCTATTCCAACTGGATCATCTTGGTCATTTTTTAGTTTGGCATTTTTTCCTACTTTTCGGGTCCTGAACTTCCTAGGCCGTTTTGAGGCCCTAAACAACATTTTTAGGAATCACCACAATCAAACTATAAAAATAGTTAGATTTTGATGAAATAATGTGTATTCCTATGATATACCTTTCCAATGGGATATCGTGCGCCTAAAATGGAAATCGTATGCAAAAGTTACGACCTCGGGAAGTTGATGTACTAACTTACCCCAACGGGGCCCACATGACTTTTGATGCTTCATCTCCTAGGGTTAGGTTTTTGGATATCTAGGGTTTTTTCATTCATGTTTATTTTAAAAAGGATTTTAGAGCCTCATTGTAATCATCTTCTTGTGAATGAGCGTATCCGTCACATTTCTTCTCAGAGATACGCTGCCACCATTCTAGCAAGCTAGTTTTAGTCTACATTTTATAGTTTCAACATATTTCTTATTTAATAGAAGTCAAGTTTTACTATATCTTTGTTATTATTCACTATGTATGTGTGTTAATATTATAAATCTATGTTTTCATTTAGTTCCTCTCATAAATATGGATCAAATGTCTTTCCTGTTCTTTAAAAAATATAGGCTCTGTTGCAATCTCCTTTTCCACTCGTCGATACTTGAAGCCTTGAAAACAAGTTTTGGGAAAATAATTGTGGGTTGTTATGATCCAACACCTTAAAAATGATAAAACACCAATAATTACAATCCACTTTGAGGGGGAAACCTCCTTTTACAATATATCCACTTCAAAATAAAATATTAGATGAGATAAGA
>JASDQU011175120.1:7878-23203 GCA_032191745.1 Picea mariana
TTTTTTTTTATCAAGTAAAACTCTTACAGTTAAACCTCATGGAATCTTAGCATTATCAATTTATGGGATTAAGTTTTCACACTCTGAGTATATGAGCAAAGATTCAAGCACATGTACCCACATTAAAACACATATAGATTTCACACTTGTAGTATATGGGAAAAGATCCAAGCACATGTACCCACAACAAAATCCTAGAGGTTGTCATCATTCAAATCACAAAAAAATTATAACCAAAGACAAAACTATCCAAATCACAAGAGTTGTCATAACCAAAGACAAAATCATCCAAATCACAAGAGTCATCATAACCAAAGAAAAAATCAATATGATAAACTAAGTGTCGAAGATCCTATTATATTGAATAAAAGCTCATGTGTAGAATTTTATTATTCCCTAGCTCACATAAGTCATCACTACATAGTTTTCAATTGGGTTTAGCTTAGGTGGTTGCGAGGAATTATTGTTATTCTCCCCACCCAGATTCAATTCCTGTAAATGACATGTTGAGCTCATAATGAGTATATTGTTGTAATGGCTTCGAGCCTTGTTGTTGACCGAACTTATGCCCTTAAGATTCTAGGGTTTACCTTGGGCACCATCCTCAAAATGAGGGGAAGTACTTGGGGGTTTTCCCCGAGATTTGCAACCTAGAAAAAAAAATCATTACCACATAGTTCCATGGAAAACTGAATTAGGGTGGTATGACCTTTTAACAATAAGACAGTTCTACTCAACACTTCGTAACCCATATCATCCTGTGTCATCCACCATCATAGCTTCAAGAATAAGAATAAATTACAAGCTAGAAGAAAGACACATTACAAATTTGTATCCTAATTCAATGTTACAACTATATATCAAAATGAAGTTGACATAATGCTAGGTTCAACCTAGATGGAAAAATTAGGTACTTTCATCCTAAACATGAAGACAATTTTTTTGACATTTTGCTACAAGACAAATAAGATAACCTTGCAAGACTTTACAATGAACTCATGCTTAAAATCTCCCTCATCAAAAGACTTTAGAGATCTCTCAAAGGTGATACTTCAGGAAAGTTAGAGGTCAATACAAAAGATGCAAAAAGAATTCAACAAGGATGTCATTGATAAAGACAAAGGAATTTCTCGTCTTAAGAATCATAGTCAAAACTTGATTGCACATATGAAGAAACTAACAAATGAAAAGAAGATGTAATGGGAAGAGATATATCAAATTAACAATAAAGAACCTCTAATTAATGACTGATCTAATTGAACTAGAAGAATTGTTAGAGATTGAAACTCAATACATGGTGAAAGGAATCAATATAGATCCAATCAATATCATAAATCAAAATAACACTTATGTTGGAATGTTATCAACCGATAAATCACTATAAGAAAACACAATGAATGTGCCAACACTAAAATTGCATCACAAAATTGAAGGATGCCTTATTGTCATCTAAATCACAAGAGCATCATAACCAAAGATGAAATCATCCAAATCACAAGAGTTATCATAACCAAAGGAAAAATCATCCAAATCACAAGAGTCATCATAACCAAAGATGAAATCAATATGATAAACTAAGTGAAGATCTTATTATATTGAAGAAAAGCTCAGGTGTCGAATTTTATCATTTCTTGACTCACATAAGTCATCACCGCATAGTTTCATAGAAAATTGAATTAGGGTGGTTTGACCCTTTAACAAAGGCAATTCTACTCAATACTTCATAACCCATATTGTCTTGTGTTGTCAACCATCATAACTTTAAGAATAGAGAATCACAAGAAGACATTACAAGCTAGAACAAAGGCATAAGCTTTTCCATAAATTCTTTGAGGACAAAATATCTTTGAAGGGATATGCAATGCAATGAACACACATACACAACATGTTAATTGAGTCTAGCCCAAGTGGTTGTGGGATGGAGTGTTATCCTCTCCACACATTTTCTATTCTCGTAAGTGATATTTTGAGCTCACAATGAGTATATTGTTGTAACAACTTCAAGCCATTTTGTTGACTTGGCCTTGTGTCTTGAAGAATCTAGGGTTTACTTTGGGTACCACCCTCGTAATGATGGGAAGTGACACATCCTATTCAAGGGACATGACCTATCAACCATTGTGGCTAGTCAGTGAAGTGACACATCATATTCAAGGGACATGACCTATCAACCATTGTGGCTAGTTAATGCATATAAGTACACCATCGTATGACATTGCATTCATCATGTCCCATATTACTTATTCAATACATTGTTTTAATCCATATGGATTTTTATTTTATTTTATCCTCTTTATTTTTTATATTTGGTTTATGATCCAATTTGTTCATTTCATATCCAGTAAATGAACTTTGTTTATTTCACCCCCACACTATCCCTCTCAGAGGTGAAGGTGTGCATTTTTGTACACAAATGCACACCTTCATTGCCCACCCTCTCAAGGGTAAATGAACACATTTCTCAAGGATAAGTGTGTGCATTTGTAGTGGGAAGGTGAAGGTGTGCATTTCCTCGATGGTGAAGGTGCTTATTTGTAGTGGGTGGGGTGGGCAATGAATATGTGCATTTGTATTGGCTGGGGTGGGATGTGAAGGTGTGCATTTGTAGTGCAGGTTAACTTGGTCACGAGTCTAATTATTTACTAACAACTCAAACTTGCCAATAACATGTTGTGAACTTTATAAAATTTTATTGTTGAACTAAGTTAACTTGCTTTCGAGTTTGAATCATTGCCAACAAGTCAAGTTATTGTAGTGAGCAAGATTTGTGAAACTCACACATCAAACCTTGATTAGTGCATAACTCATAAATTATTAACTCTTTGAAAGTTAAACTTACAATCATATAGAAAAACTAATCAACATTACATATAAATGCCCAACAAGGAAAATCAAAAGCCCTCATTTAAAACATATTTTTATTAAGCAAAACTCTTACACTCAACCCTCATAGAATCTTAGCATTAATCAATTTATGGAATCAAGTTTCCACACTTTGAGTATATGAGCAAAGATTCAAGCACATGTACACACATCAAAACACATATAGATTTCACACTTGTAGTATATGGGCAAAGATCCAAGCACATGTACTTACAACAAAATCCTAGAGGTTGTACCCACATCAAAACACACATGGACTTCACACTTGTAGTATATGGAAAAAGATCCAAGCACATGTATCCACAACAAAATTTTAGAGGCTGTAATCTTTTGAGGGGATAGGGACATAGTTCATATAAACCCATGACTTTGCATGCTACTTCTTGCATATAGGATTAATATTTCACACTTGTTAGAGGAGAGTGTCAATATACCCACATCGAAACACATATAGATTTCACATTTGTAGTATATGGGCAAAGATCCAAGCATACGTACCCACAACAAAATCCTAGAGGCTGTAATTTGTTGAGGGGATAGGGACAACATTCATATAAACCCATGACTTTGTGTGCTACTTCTTGCAAATGGGATAAAGATTTCACACTTGTTAGAGGACAATGTCAATTTAGGTGCTAGGAATGTAGAACATATAAATCCATGACTCCATGTGTTACTTCTTGCAAATGGGATTAAGATTTCACACTTGTTAGAGGACAATGTCAATTTAGGTGCTAGGAATGTAGAGCATATAAATCCATGACTCCATGTGTTACTTCTTGCATATGGGATTAAAATTTCACTCTTGGAGTATATGGGCAACAAAACATCAAAACTTAAAGTCTATTGAGACGGGCTTTGGGTGCTACTTCTTTCATACGGGATTAAGCACATATAACCATAACAAAATTTAAAACACTAATATTTATTAAGCAACTGAAAACATGGAACATATAAATATATAACCCCATGCGCCACTTTTTACATATGAGATTAAGATTTCACACTTAAAATATATGAACATAAAACTGTTTACACATGTATCCAAAAAGAAACATGAAAACTCAAAGTGAACATAAAACTTATAATACACTATGTCTTCTTTATAAGATTAAGATTTCATAGAGTTAAACTTAACATGCTATATTTCTAAAAGAGAAGTAAATTTGTCTTTGTCTTTTTAACCATGAGGTCCTTGATTTTTGTCATGTTAGTGGGCATCTTCTTAAATCCCAAGAAGCCCATGAACCCATCAATAATTGAAGGGATCCATGGTTTCTTTTAGCATGGACCTTATCAAAATTAAAGGGATCCATGATTTTTTTCACATGAACCTTATCAAAATTAAAGGGATCCATGATTTCTTTGAGCAATGTTATGAACACAACTTGAGTGTTGTGTTTGTTATCCACAATTTCTAGGGATAACTAGGAGATCATGTCTCAAGGCCCACAGGTCCTAGACATGGAGTACCGAGAGCAGGATTGGCCTGAGCATGGCCCTGGAGGGCCCATCCTTTTCTTCTTTCGTCAGATTCATCCTGTCAGCAGCAACAACATCCATCACCATCGGCCTGGTCTTGTATTGGAGAAGGCTCTTGCTCCATGAGGTAATTGGTCCAGGTATCATGGTATGTGTCACTTTTGATCATTATAACCTTTGGATATATGCATCTTACTCCTTTTATCTGTGATGACTGCTTGGATCTTACATTAACCCACTTGACCATGATTGGGGGGATTGACAGGGTGTCCTAGCAAACCTGTACCCATGGGTTTTGGTTTGCCACTAGGGGGATTTCTGAAGAGCCATCGTCCGCTCCCATCATACCACCACTTTCCCATCTTATCTCCCACTCATCTGTCCCATTCCCCTTGTTTGGGCATTAGGATGATCTGTTTGCGGGGTTGCACCTTATCTCGTGCGAAGAAGGGGCTAAAGGCCTAGAAGGTAAAAGCAACTAGTAAAAGGTAAAAGCCTAAAAATAAAACCTTGAGATGCCTCGCCCAGGGATCCTCGAGAAGGCAATACAAAGCCTCTCAGCAAGAAACAAGAGGGACTCGAAGAAAATAACAAATAAGACCTAGCCAAGAGGATAGGGGGTCTCATCACGAGCCAGCCTATTATGTTCATGGGTACCTAATAACATGACATTGCCACCATCTAGTTACCATGCCAGGGCAGTGACCTTTGGTTGCATGGCCAAGGGAAAGGGGGTCTCATCACGAGCCAGCCTTATCATCTCTGTGAAAGTACTTGTGGGTAACACTGTCAGCTCTGGTCACCATGCCAAGGCAATGTCCTCTGGTTAGCCCTTGAATAAAAATAAAAAGAAGAAGAAAAAACAAATAAAGTAAAGAATAAAGGCAAGAAAGGGCTTGGAAAAAATTGCATCCATGACAGGTACAGCTCGCCTTCTACAAAGGCACCCACAGGTAATATCATGCATCCCTAGCTCTCACTCTACCCGTATGTTTGGACATCCCTTATCCACACCACCTCATTACATAGCTTGGATGAAACCCCTTGGAAACTTTCCTTTCCTTGTGGATACTAGCCCAATAGGGTATCTTGTCCTTTTTCTCAACCTTGTATTGTAGGTCTTTGTAATGTCTTTGAGCTATTGGATGATATATCAGAGTTTTTGTGCATATGTTTGATAATATTAATGATGAAATGTGATTAACATTGCTATGATCCCTGTGACTAATGAGCCCATGGAGGGCGTAGTTTTTGATGTGCAGGACCATGCCCGACGGACAGGTACCATTTGAACCGGTACACATGGGGAGATGATTAGTTTGGACCTCCATGGGGCTGAAGAGCCCATCATATGGTTGTTGAGACCCCGTCAGAGGGGCAGAGACAGGACAATGTTTGACCGAGGTTTTGTACCAGAGAAGAAGAGGACGTTTCACCAGAGACACTTTGGCAAAGCCCGGCCTAGGGGGA
Organism: Picea mariana; assembly: GCA_032191745.1. Classification (NCBI taxonomy): domain Eukaryota; kingdom Viridiplantae; phylum Streptophyta; class Pinopsida; order Pinales; family Pinaceae; genus Picea; species Picea mariana. The sequence continues at coordinate 13,714 of JASDQU011175120.1, forward strand.
ATGACCCCTTTTCAGTGGAACGTTGGCCTTGGAAGGCTCAAAGTGCCCCCATTCTTACCATGACGTCATGGTCATTCTTGGAGGTAGACTGGGCAACAGTGGCAGGTGTGGCATGTTGGAGAGGCCCCCGGGGGGTCAACGTTTTGCTCCTGGATGCCTCATCTGCCCTAAAAGGGGCTAGCAACTCCCTCGAAGGGGATTTTACCTTTATTACAGCTCAGTTAGGGTTTTAATTTGACATTTTAATGTAAAAACAATATGATTTTGGTTTAAAGCCTTGTCGACTAATTTTTATGACCTAAAATTAATTAAAGGTCATTGATACAGTATGTATTGAGGAGTTTTATCCTCATTTTGACAAGAAGACACAACTCACTCTCCTAGTGAGATCTAATTTTTGCGCCCTTCTTGGGTATTTGTTCTCTTTGAGTGAGGCGCACTTGTTGAAGGAAGGCTTTTCTTGGCATTTTTGGCATTTCTCTTGAAGGAAGGTTTACAACTAGGGTTTGCAATGCTATTTCATCATGATATGTAAGTGTTTTTTCTGCAAAACTTCTTAATTGAATGGTTGTAGTTTTATATTCTTGCATTTATTATAAACTTTGTTGATTTTAAAACCCTAGGGGACAAACACACAAGTAGGTCGTTGTCTCATGTTCCCTAAAAGAGAAATTCTCAACCATTGAAGAAGGAAGGAAGAGCCTAGCCATTGCTAAACTCTTATTACTTCTTCCCCTATGCTAGCCGTACCTTTTAAAAGTCAAGAAGGAGGAGACGTCCCAGGCCTAGGTTATCTACACCTAAGACCATCCTGCTTCTAGGGTTTGGTGATAGGGCCTTTCCTTAGCAACACTCTCCCTCACCTCACTCTCGTGTCTTGATTTATCCTTTATGCTAGCCGTTTTGCCAAGATAAACCTAAGGAAGGAGGAAAGAGCATGAGGCCTTGCTTAAGCAACACCAGAGTGAGCCTCTTTCCCCTAGGGTTTTGTTTCTTGCTCCTTGCCATTGCAACACTTCAGAACTCTTCCCTCTAGTCCTTAGCCTTTTCCCTTCAACATTGCGCCCTCTCTTGAATTGACTCCATTTACCCTTAGGCACTAATCTTAGGTCTCCAACGTTGAAGTGATAGTGGTCAAACAAACTCTTAAAACTCTTATAAATTGAAACCCTAACTAACTACTAACCCTAATAAGGGCTGACGTCATCCTTGGTTATTCCATCTTGACGCAACAATTTCTCTTTATAGGCAATTAGATGGTGGTTTGAAGCATTTATTGAGTAAGGGATTGATTGGATACACTGTTGGCTACATCATCTTGATATTTATTGATGAATTGATATTGTTCCATTGCTATATTAATAAACATTGATCTTGTCAATATCTATTGTCATAATTGCTAATATATTGATATCAGATAGTTATATGAAGTACTAACCCATTGAATCATAACCTGCATGTATTGTTTTGCTATTGCTTTGTTCCGGGCAGGTGTTCTCATTTGGGCCTACACATCATTATTGGCTGTTTAAGTCGACTATATGCTTTTGGTGGTGACTTGTGAAGAGGGAATTTTACTTTGACCTTTATACCTTAGCCTCTTCAAAACCCCAGGTTACCGGGGACGTCTCCCCTGGGCCTAACCTCCCTAAAGAGAAAGAACCTCCCCATTGTGGTGACATTGGGTGGGATAGGTTCCTGTTATGCCAGTTTGGCCTCTATCTTTTAGCCTTTTCACCTAGCTACAAACTGTGCGATAACAATGTTTTTATTTCTTTAAGGGATCCATGATTTGTTTACTCATCCTTTGTTTCTTTTAGCATGGACCCTATCAAAATTGAAGAGATACATGATTTTTTTCAGCATGAACCGTATCAAAATTAAAGAGATCCAAGATTTCTTTGAGCAATGTTATGAACATAACTCGAGTGTTGTGTTTTTATTTCTTTGAGGGATCCATGTTTTGTTTACTCATCCTTTAATAATAAAAGGTTAAAAATAATTCATATTTAATATTAAAATGGAGGAAAGCACATTAACTACAACACAATTACTACACCACAACTCTAATATTTAATATTAACTACAACACAACTCTAATATTTAATATTAAAAGGGAGAAAAGCACATTAACCTTATAATTTTTATCCAAAATTAAATTATTGATTAAGAATTTTTTTATTATATTTTTACTAAACATATGTGTTTTTATAATTTTTTAAATTATAAATGATGTTTTATAAATCATAGTTGTTTAATAATTTTTATACTATATAAATGTAGAGTAACATACATATTTTAATAATAATTCTATATCAATAAATAATGTTTTTTTGTTTTGTGAAAATTTAATAAATTAAAAACTATTTACTACACAAATATAATTACTCTTTCAATCTTAAATTCTTTTGTGTACACTAAAATCTAATGCTGCCTCATCAATAACACAATAATTGAATGAATCATGGATTCCCTTCAACAACATTGTGGTCACAACTTGTTTGTCTTTTCCTCAATAACCCATAACAACATTATGAGCACATCTTGTTTGTCTTCTTCTTAATATCCCATAACCATATGATCAACTAAGCCTTTGCAACCCTAGTACTTCTCTTAATTCTGCGAGGATAACCATCATTCCACCCAACCACTCAAACTAAACTCAATTGTTATCACATCAATATAAAAAATTGTATTTTAAAACTAATTTTTAACAAAAATTTATTAAAATGATCTTTTTTTTTTATATTTTAAAATCAATTTTTTTTTATAAAAAATTATATTTTAAATCTAATTTTAACAAAAATTTACTAAAATGATTTTTATTTTTTAAAATCAATTTCTTTTATAAAAATAATATATATAATATTATAAATCACTTCTATCTCATAACTATTATACGAGACGTATTCGCTTTTATTTCAAAATTATTTTAATAAGCATTATCCAACTACTCAATTAAAAAAGAAAAAACCAACATAGACAATATTGAAACTCTATAAACGATTTTTGGAATGGATAAAAATCCTTGCAATAAGACCGACACACTAAGAAAATCGAAACTTTTTCCTGTTTTGAGATTAAGAAAATCGAAACTCGAACCATATCACAAATTCTTCCAAAGAAATCTGCCCTGCTAACTTACTGCAGCGGTGACTTCAAACGAACTACCTTCACCGTTAATTACTTCCTTCTAGGTTTATGGATGTCGGTGCATAATCTAATCGCCAGAGCACCTGCGAAAAGATAGACATGAGAGACCAAACATGGAACATGTTAGGAAGCTGGCCTATCCTCCCACCGTCCCATTGTTTTCAATTCTGGGTACATTTCTCGGTTACCGCCAGTTAAAAGCCAGCGTACCCTATTAAATTGAAAAAGCGTACCACCTCCACAGATATCATATTTTAGTCATGGAGCAACATTGTGTCCCATCCTCATTCACACTTCACGCAACAGCCATGGATATATTCAATATTGCACATACACACAATGTGTGTGTCTCTCTATATATCGGTGTGTGATGGTTAGAGGTGCCCAACAAGCCCATTTGGTTCCTTATCAGTAACAATGGCAGCTACTCATCCTGCATTGTTGCTGTTTCTGTGTGCAATAACAATATGTACAATGGCGAATCTGAAATGGGTATCTGCTGTCAATGTCACATATGATCACAGATCTCTCATCATCGATGGACAGAGGAAACTGCTAATGTCAGCTTCCATTCACTATCCCCGGAGTGTACCAGCGGTGAGTTTGTGTATTTCCCTATTCTCCTAGATTCTCATAACATGAACTACAGAGCAAATATGAAATGCCCATGATACTGTTGACTCAAATATGAATAGGAGTCAAGTCCTGTAGTCTGCTATGTTAGACTAAGTTTCAGAATCACCGTGTATATAGACATCTAATTTAATGTATATATGAAGTACCGTTCCATTAACTTATCTCTGAAGGGCAGTTGTTATTCTGTTCATGTTAATATCACTTGTAGTCAGGTGACTGATCCCCCGCTCATATGTTGTCATAATGTTAATGTGATATTGTTTCAGTGATTTGCTTTACTAAAGCATGGCATCAAATAATTTCAAGGAACCGTGATATCAGAAACTTTTAAGTGATTCGTTGAACATATTAAACAATGGAACCAGAATGGATGATAATGGCCGTAATGTGGTAGTGGTCTCATGAAAACTCTGATAAATGGGTTTGCAGAGTCTGTCTGAGCAGTCAATCTCTATTCAAGCTGGTGCTACCTGACACTTACTGGAATAATTTAGTGGAGGAGTTTAGTTTGCTTATGAGCTCGGATTGCCTGATGGATCATTACTCGAAACACTTATACACAAGCCAACAATGGTTCGTCTAGCGGATCATAACTTGAACCTGACCTAACCTTGAGCCGTTTTTTGAGTAACATATTTCCATCATCACCATTTAGTTACTTACATTTTGCTCGCAGGAATCCCGGGGACCCATGATACTCTCCAAATTGCCGTCCCCAAAAGGATCCAACAAGGCCACTCCAAGAGGGGATGAATGGCAAAATTCCATTTGTCCACTTCTGTGTGCCCTGAAGAGTGCATACCCTTTTTGTACACGTTTTAGAGTACTATGGATTGAAGGGTACAATGTTCTATACTGTGCAGCTATGAATACAGTACTTAGTTTTTATTGTTGTGAGATGGCAGAGCGTACATAAAAGAACGCTATGTGGGAAGCACCCCCGGGTTGATGTTATTAATTCACTGTTTGCCATAGTTGTGGCATGCAACACGAGATAAAAGTTTGTGGAAAGTGGCATTGGGTCTCACTTTTCAATGTCCAATGTATAGTTGKACTGATTAGCTATTTGTGTGTGGCAGATGTGGCCAGATCTGATTGCCAAGGCCAAGGAGGGAGGCATTGATGTGATCGAAACTTATGTATTCTGGAATGGGCACGAGCCAAAAGAAGGCACTGTATGTTTCGTTTCTTATCTATTGTAGAAGTAATATATGATAGTGCTCAAGTTCTGTCTTCAAAATAGTCTTTACGCTGATTTTTTTGTGAGTTTCTTGTTCTGCAGGTTGTTATGCTTTCTGATTGGTCTATAATGTAATGAGGGATTTTTACTCATGTCGTTGTGCAGTACTATTTTGAGGACCGTTTTGATTTAGTCAAGTTTGTCAAGATTGCTCAACAGGCAGGCCTCTATGTGAATTTGAGGATTGGTCCATTTATTGCGGCTGAATGGATTTTTGGGTTTGTTTTTCTGTCCTTTGGACCCATGCATTACTTTTCTCATTTAAGGTATTTTTAGCTGACACGAGATCAACATTGTGATTTATGCAATTAGATAAAATCCACAAAATGAATATTGCTAATTCATTTGAGTGTTCTTAGTAAACAAAATCACAGCGGAGGTCATAAATTCCATTCTCTAAGAATAATAACATGGCCCAATTTCATTGGAGGATATATCCATTTGCCAAATTGGGCCCTCATCACCTGTATTACTAAATTGGAGATCCTTTATAGAGCCAAGCATGCTCATGCTGCTAAAAGATGAATCTTTCATTCTTTATAGGCCAAACCAATAAGAAAATAGGATAAGTATGTCACAGTTTAAGTAGGCCTATATGCATTCAACTGTTGTAATAGGAAATCTTGGCTTATGATTCTAGTTGATAAATAATTCAATCCTCCCAATGGGCAACTTCTCCTAAGGAAACCTTGGCTTTTGAATCTAATTGATAAAGAACTCGATTACTCTTGAGGACTTTGACCCCACTTTCACCCATTTGAGAATGAAATTAGTAACCGTATGGATGCAGAGAATGTATTGCAATAAACACATGTAGGAGAATGTGGAGGAATACTAGGTATACCAATTGTTTAGGAATTTTTAGATTCTGACTTTTATGCTATTAGTTTTCAATTTTTTGTTTTGGCAAGTAAACCAAGTTTGCATTACAGGGGAAACAATATGGTACATCATAATAGGAGCTTCACATTATTGCACTTGCTCTACTCCTTCCAACCTAGGCAAGAAGGGCAAGCATTTCCTATTGCATTCCAATAACCATGGCTACAAAATACTTCTAAGGAGAAAAAGTTTGGTGATAATCTGAGTTGCCAATTGATCTAAAAACTGATGCCAATCCATTTTACAAAAATTCTTTTTAGATCCATTGAAAGGTACCTTACATCTTACGAAGCAAAGAAAGGAGATATCATAAGGGGACGCACAAACTAAAACCACCAAACCTTTTTCTTACAAAGCCTTCAGTCACCAAAGATGGCAACTCTACAATGTACGGGCCTCTCAAAGCAAGCATGGAATCTTTGATCAATCTACTCTATAAGTTGTTTGGCAAAGCCAAAATCCCCCAAAATATGCTTGATGTCCTCACTCTTTCCATATTGGGTCAACAAAACCCTCTAAAAGGCTACTCTTGGAAAATTTGTTAGTGTTGACCCTCTTCAGCAATCTTGACTCCTCCTTTATGAGATGCCAATGAACGTTCAACCTTTCAGCAATATTGAAGTCATCCTAAACTAGTTGAAAATAATGGGTATCAATTCTAAGAAGAGGTTTAGCATTTGGACATACTTGAGATTATATCCAAGCTTGCTTTATGATTATCATCTATGTTGATCATATTGGTCATTCCTATGAAGGTTGGCTTCAACTTTCTATTAAGAAGCAATTTCCTAGAGATGTCCTCGGAGAGAGCAATAACTCTTCTTTGGATAGACTTGAATGTCATGCCAGTGAGAGCCTCCTTTCTTAGACAAAATCCTCCCCTCAATATAGGAAGTGAGCCTAGGGAGCACTTAGTGTTTTGAAACACCAAATGTTGTCGTTGCAAAAGCCCTACCCATCACACAAGCCTTAGAAATTCTATTGCAATGATGAAGAGACTCCTATCATGACTTGCTAGTTCTTTACAACATGTTTTGAAAAATGCAACTTATGTTACTTCAAATATGAATCAGAGTTACGACAGATGAACATAAGAGTTACATGTAGAACCTCTTCTTATGAAAGCTAAGAAGGCTAACAAATGGGGGCCTATGCCTTGAGGGGCTGGGGTCCCATCCTTTTGAAACACATCAACTCTAGCGTTGAAATGAATTGCCAAATCATTTTGAAGTTTGAACACTTGCAATTCTTGTAGCCATAGGTGAGAATTGTCTCCTTGAAAAGTTACTGTGCACCTTAGAAGATGAGCATATCATATGCCAAAACTCTTTGCAACAATCCCAGATCATCCAAGTGTCACCTAGGAGGGACCTTGCCAAGGTAGGGGGTTGTAGACAAGTAGCTTTATTATGCTTGCAAACATGCCTAGAAAGTCTGGACAACTGTATGCCTGCAAAAGATATGCCCCACTAATTCTTCTTTTTGAGATTGAACACAAAATGGGTTGGAAGTTTTTTCTTTAACTGCCAGACCTTGAAGGAGCACCAACTGACTCGAAACTTTGTATTTAAATGAGTTCCTTGCCTTCTAAAGAATTTGGCATCTCTTTTGCCATCTTTCTTTAGAGTCACAAGGTCGCCATTTCCTATTTAATTGCGGAGCAATAGGGATCTCAATTCTTGATTCATCTCCAACTCTTCCTCTCTTGTTGGTCTTGGCACTAGATTCCGAATGTGTGCTGCAATAGTTCTCACACATTCCTTTAACTCTTAAAAGAGACCTATTTAAATTACAAGGGACTCTACAGTCTAGCTATTCTTCAATACTAGCAGTCATTTGAGTGGAGATAGGGAGGTAATCTGAGCTGGTTATTGGAGTCTCAACTTCCACTGCCCTTTGGACAACTTTCAGTTCAGGCAACCACTGATTTTTCTGCTTGCAAGAAGGTGATAACAACTACTATTGTTTTTGAATAACAAGGAAAATTTGTTGATTTGGTAATGTTTTCTCAATCTGATTTATTGCAGTACTGCTTTTGAGTTTAATCATTGTCTGGATTGTGGGAGTGATGTTGACCCAATTTAGTGTAGGATGGAGATGTATTTCGGAGGTCAACACAGAAGAGCCTTGAATTTTCTACCAWATTATTGATTGATAATTRGTCAAGCTACGAGTTACAAATAACAACATGTTTGCTTTGTCTGGTTGTTGAGTACATAGAGGCATAAAATAAACCAATATATGATTCTTTCTTCCTTGATGATGAGCAGAGAGACTACTCGAAACATCGGAAAAGAAAGATGTAACCCAACTCTAAATYCAAAAGCACAATGAATAAACAGAGGCATCTTGTAGAGTGGATCAAGACTGSATAAACCTTTGATTATGATGAGTGGTCTTGTAGAATCAATGGACTATAKGAATGGCTTCACTGGTTGTTTKAGYATGTTGATTGGGCATGAGTCATATTGGTTAGTGTTGTTTTATTTTATGTTAGGTTTGGTGTGTTGTCTTTGATTTCACAAGTGTGGTTTTTGAGGCTTGGGTCATGTCTTATKTGTTAAGTTTTGAGTGTGCTTTTRACTTGAAAWAAGTRCCACTTTAACATATTTTAGTYACTAGAGTTGCTGGGTCATTGTGAAAAGGTCATTCTATTATGTWAATGGTATATTAAAAAAATAGTCCAAGTTTGATTWGAGTCCATGTCTTGTTCCCAAGTTAATACTTTGCAGGTTTCATTCATTAGCATATGGAGTTTTGGAGTTCTCAGCATCCCGCATGGGGAGGCTGTTCCTGACTTCAAGCCAATGTTAACTTTGAGATTTTCACCCTTTACAAATCTATCATTTCCATGGAGTCAAGCTTTCAACTTATTGAATGCCTAGTAGATACTAGAAACCATGTAAAAATGTGGGAATTGTTGTATTCAGTATGGGTTTTAACTTTTTACAATAGGTTCTGAGCACTTCAACCAAATTCAACATATGTTAGAGGACAATGTTTATGGTACTGGTTTGCCTTGACAGAGATTGACACTTTGTCATCCGTGAGTTAGTTTTTTCAGCAAGCTAAACAGGAGGAAGAGTATCATAGTTAGAGATTCAATAGACTTGTGCATGGGAACCGTTACTTCATATATTTTCAGTTCAAGATGACATTACAGCTAGCTCAATTCAGATCGTTGCATGAGGAGAATCAATGGTCTTATATTTTTAGCATGGTTACCATGCATGCATGCATTGTTTTACATAATGGCACAAAATAGTTTTCATGAGGATATCTTTCTATTTTTGGCATACTTCTATTTTTAGAAGTTTCTGTTCTTGGGCGTAGACATTTCTATCTTCGTAATTAGGGAGTTCTAGTTTAGAAGTGATTTTCTGTTCTTAGCTGTGGTCATTTTTAGAAAAAGTGTTCTGCATACTAGATTTGGAACTAGGACTTCTATTTAAGGATGGTGCTATTTTTAGACAATGCTATTGCTAGAAAGGTGTTGTGCATCCCTATTTTTGGATGTAGGAATTCTATTTGCGGAAGGTTCTCCTTTTAGAGAAGGTCATTGCTATTTTTGGATGCATG
>JASDQU011175120.1:27582-40317 GCA_032191745.1 Picea mariana
ACTTCGTACTTGCAGCTTAGATGAATAAAGATCTCATTCTTGGTGGTCAATTAGCAGTATCTTGTATGTATGGGAATTCATTCTCTAAGTGCTCCCTAGTTCTTTTGATTTCAGTATTAGTGTTTTTGAGTTAACAAGCTTTGAGTTATACTTGCATTGTTAGCTTTCTCTTATTTTTTCTCTCTGTACCCATTGGATTAAAGGCATCAGTCAAAATGTGATTTAGAAGGAGCATTGAAATCTCTATTTTTGAGGTTAAAAGTTGCAGATCTGCAAGTATTCCTTGCAGATTTGTAAAGATGGTTAGCTGTTAGAGGTTAAAATTGCATATTTTCAAAGCACACTTCAAATTTTAGTAACATGTCACAGTCTTTGGAGTTTTTTACTCACAGATTTGCAGACTTTGATTATGGACAACTGAATTATATGCAGATCTGAAGTACTTTTATTGTTGATTTTTGAGGAAGAAACTTCATGTCTTTAGGAAGACCCCCTAGAGACTAGCATGCACAAGTCCATAAGTGAGAGAGAGTGTGTTGGTGACATAATTATTTTCTCTAACTGATCATTTGATCTCCCTTGGGGCTTGTTACATCCCAAACCTGCACTTTAAGTGGTAAAGCCCTAAAACACAAGTGCAACTTGAGGGGAACTAAGAGGGGTTGTCCATTGTCACCACAGCAAAACTTTTTCTCACTTTAGGCTGGCTCTCATCTAGCCCAAGGGGGGCATTCCTAAGATAAGGATTACTAACTCTATTCAATAAAGGCTCTGTTATCAACCAAACTAGCACTTGTGCAAAGCCTTCACAAGGTGCTTGTTAAGTGTAACATATGGAAGTAATTGCCACGGTCACCTAATCAAGTACTTCCCTTGTTTTAGTGAAGGATAAGGATCCAACATGAGGGAGGCTTCAATAGCAACCTCAAGGGATCCTATAGCAAGCTAGAGGCAAGTCTATGCCCCCCCATCTTAGTTGCTTGATTAACTATGTCAAGGGCAAGGTTAGGGTGATAAAGCAAGTTAATTGTGCGTGTGTGAGGGGTGTTAGTAAGACAATCAAGGATGTTTATTAGTATAAGAAAGTAAATTAAATGCCCCAAAACACTAGCTATTGAAAGAAAAATAAAATCTGTACATAAACTTGCGTGATAGATAAGATACTTGAGCATGTAACAAGGTTATAACAGCAGCAACAAATCAGCTCTAAAATCAGCAATAAGACTATTGAAAGTGTGCCAAATGCCAAGTAAAGACTTATAAACCATCCACCAATGATTGCTTGAGGAAAGAGCTTTAAACTATGTTAATTAGATGCAATGTGACAAACCCTATTGGCTGAAAATGCAATTATTGCAGCAACAATGATGTTAGATGATGAATCTAAGTTAAGATGCAAAACGTTAGACTAAGAATGATAGTAAATGAAGATGCAAATGCAAAGGTCCTAAACTAACACAAAGCGTTGAGAGAGAAAGGGGTTTTAAACTAGGGTTTTATCATTTGCAACAAGAAGACTAGTGCCGTTTTCAATCCTTGGGCATATGGAGTCAATGCAACAACTTCAATGGAGCCTAAAAGCAAGAGAAGGTTTGAAGATCAAAACCATAGGATTTATACCATCATAAGCCTAGGCTTAGCCTTCTAGGAAGCAAAGCCTAAAGTTTATACAATCATAAACCCTAGGTGCCGTCCTACTTCTTCTATAGCGTCTAGCAAGAAATCAAGTGGAATCGTTTCAAACCCTAGAGTTTATACAATCATAAACCCTAGTTTTTAACTAACAAGGGCAAGTTTAGGGGATGTGCAATCACAACCCTTAATTTGACCTTGTATGCTTTAGCAAGCTTTAAGATGAACAATCAAGGAAGGGGATGCACAATTACAACCCTTCTATGGTTTTCCAACAAAATTATCCAAGGAAACAATAACATGCAACTTATCCACCATTAGATAAAGCATTCACCAAAATATACCAAGAATAAACACTTTAACTTGGAAAGAACACTTACTATACCAAGTCGCTATGCATGAGGAAACCCTAATTTCATGAACATCCACCAAAACAAGAAAAACATCCACAAGACTATTCTCCAAGAGGTGTGCACAAGTACTCCATGATGAAAACGAAGAGAAGAGAACTGTAGAAGTGATTCCCCACAAGTGTGAGTTTTGATTTGTAAATGAGGAGCGCTCGCCTTCTTATATGAGGCAACCCTAGTGCTATAAACCCTCAAAGCCCCTAAAAATATAAAATATCCATGATACAAGTTGGATGGGTCATGGCCGACCCCCAAAATAGCCTCAAACATAAATAAAACATGCTAATACACCAAAATGTTCCCTCAAAAGTGACACGTGTGAGTGTAGGATGCCACAATGAGGGTGACATTAAGCTTTAGAAGTGTGCAAGGGCCTCCAAAGGCCACATCTCAGCATCAAAAGGTGCAAAGCATCATCAAAAAGTGCAAAGCATGGTAAAAAATCACACCTCCTCATCAAAGGTCACATCTCATCGTCAAAGGACACCAACTCATCATGAAAATGGATGCCCTTATGGTAGGACGACCCCTCCATCATCAAATCATCATAGGGCATGATGTTATCATCAATATGCTCAACATCCAAGGTGACAAACCAACGCCCAAGGTGGAAGAAGGGTCTATCATCCCTCCCAAGGGGTGTCCAATCATCTCCAAGTGCAACATCCTCAAATGAAATCGAAACATGCTTCGGGGTGCATTGTCCAAGGTGAGGGGCTTCTTGCCCATCTAATAGCCCATCTGACCATATCTGTAATATTTGAGCTCATCTGTCCAACGTCCAAGGCCCAAGAGGTGTGGAAAGGTGCCTCAGGGCATGTCAAGTCATCAAAGGACCCAATGCTCCATGTCAAGTGTGTAACGTCCTTTGAAAAGTACATAACGTCTTGGGTATCATCATAAAAACGTCATCCAAAGGACCATGTCAAGGTGCATCATGATCAAACAAAGTCCATGGAATCAACTAAGACCAACAACTACAAGATACAAGAGCGATTAGAATCATACAAAGTAAGCTACCACTTAATACAAAAGCCACGTAAGCAATTCACATTAGGTATCTTCTTCAAACTTCACATTAGCTCAAGAGTCAAGACTTTATGCAATTTGCCAAGTTTAGGTATGGGAGGACCATTAAAAGACCCTGTTAGGTGTGCCAGTACCTATGTAGAGAGATAACTTCTAGAAAACCCATCAAAGTGTAAGTATAGTGAATGAAGCGGTATGGGCTTTACTTCATGGTGACGAAGTCATTGACATGGAAGGTACTGTGCTCTGTCCATCTCCATGAGCGTCGTTGTAGAGGGAGCGCTTGCTGCTTGAGATACCCTTTCCTCGACAGTGTGTGTATTCCAAACCCCTTTCTTGCCTTTTAATATTCTTTTATTGCTTTTGTAAGTCCCCTTTTTAGGTTTCAAGCATTAATTATTTTTCTTATTGGGATTAAGTCCTTTTAATTGATATGCATTCAGTGCATTAGGACTAGGGGTGATCGCTTCATAGCGAGGGGGTAGAGCTCAAGTTGACCTTCGAATTTTGATTTGGTCATTCATCATCCCATTATTTCTTATTTCTTTTATATCATGCTTTCTTTTTTATTCATTTTTTCTAACAAATGCATCAATCTCAACATTCTAGCCCTTCTTCTTATAGGAGAATGAACCATGGGCCTTTTTGGTGTACATGTAACAACGATTACCAGAATATTAGTACATTGCAGAAGGCCCTAGGATGAAAAGTGTTAAGTATGAAAAGGAGCAGTACGTTACCCTTATCAAGATCTCCCAGTAGTACTCTTGTTCCCTAAGACTGACAACATTGGACTAGGACATAAATGATGGCCACCAAGGTGAAACAAGGCAAAACGCATAACTTCCAAGCTTATGATCCATTATCTGACTTCAACCCATGATCCTCACCTAAATGCCTAATGCATTAAATGTGACACTTTATATGAAACAATGACTAGTGTACCTCATGTGTGCTAGACCACCATCATTAGATGAACTATGCTGATCAAGTGCAATGAGTTGAGTTGGATGAGGGGGGAGGCATTTGAGGGGCTGCTATTAATGGAGAATACTGATCATCATTATCATCGGGATCACTGTCTTCATTGCGGGCCATGAGACATGATCTCCTCTAGTTACCCCTAGGTTGGGGGGGGGGGTAACATCCTCAAATATAAATGGAGAATTAGACTGAGTAAAACAAAAATAGAAGATTGTTTTTAGAAATAAAATGGATGGAGGATCAAGACTAGTGCTTATCCAAATTGGACAAATGAAGTCAATAAAGGAAATTAAGAGGGTTGAAAATAGATGAATGGGGATAATAAGAAGTGCTGTCTTGACATGTAAAATCCCACCAATGAATGCTGATAATGATTGCTGGAAATGAAAAGAATGTAGGCTCTTACAAAGATGCTCTACGTGTGCACATGCATGACACATAAAGGGTGATCCTACTTCAAGCTGAAAACACCATGCACTCTTTCAATGAAATGACATAACATTAATGATTCAACTTGAAAGTAGAAACAACAAAATGGTTAAATAGGAAACACCTCACCCAACCTCTTCCAATGGCAAAACTGCCCTGTTTTGGTGCCCTTATTGCAGCAGAATTAGAAGGAATTTTCAGCTATACTAAATTAGCAACATGGTATAAATATGAAATCACACACGTATAAAAACCCTTACATTCACATTGCTTTCACAAGATATTCAACTAGGCTCCAAGAGTGTTATCTATTAATCCAACCATGGAGAGAGAAAGTCCTTATATAGATTTCAGCTCAACTTCCTTACACTAAAATACTAATTAGTGATCTCTGGATTCAATAATTACTACAAAGAAAATACTAGAAAAAGGTTGAATTATTACATAAGAGGGCTCTCCAAGGAAAAACGCCCTCACAAAGACTAAAATAGTAAAGCCACATGAATGAGATGCCATATGTCTCCTCCCTTCATGCAAAAGGCCTTCACAAAGACAAATAGTAAAGCCACATGAATGAGATGCCACATGTCTTCCCCTTCATGCAAAACTCTGCATGCAAGATGCCACTTGTTCTCTTCTCCATTGGAACACCCTTCAAAAATAATCCTCAACAACCACCTCCAATAAAATATTAATATATGCCAAGTCAAAAGGTAGGGGGTGCTCTTCAAGAGAAGTATTTATTCCTTCTTAAGATGGTGAAAAGGTGCCCAGTGCACTCTTAATAACTAGGAGGCTCTTCAAGAAGGCCCTTTGACAACATATAACATAAAGTACTCCTTGGGAAGAGTTGTGCCCTGGAAAGTGTGCTAGAAGGAGGCTTTGGGACCACATTGACCTAACTATATAATATAAAATAATCCATGCAAGCTATGCCCTAGATAAATGTGCTGAAGGGTGGTTATGGCCTCCCACAAAAATATTAAAATACTCCTCCTAGAGGTGGACACCCTAGCTCGATGTGCCAAGGTAGTTATGCCTCCTTAATAAATGTGCCGAAATGCAATGATCAAGGAGTGCTCCCCTAGATGAGGGAGTCAACAACCAGGAGATGCCAAAACAATGCTAAAGATAACACAATTAGTTAGGGTGCTTCCTCTAGGGCAATAACCAACTCCTTAAACAATGGATGTCATGGATACATGTGTAATAGTGGCCCCTTTGGTTGTTATAACAACRTCCTCAAGAAGATGGACGTCCTCAAAGAATATGCTCAAYGCATAGATTAGTGTGCAACACCACCCATGACACCACCAAATCAAGCAATAAGTTGGAGCGYCCTAGATAAATGTGCATCCAAAGTGGGATGCTCTCCAAAGTAAGAATAAAATAATCAAAACCAAGGGTCATAAGGTGAAACCATGTGCCAAAACCACCAACCACAAAAACCATGGGTCAAGAAGGAGAGCGCTCTTGGAAAGTGTGTCCATTGACAAGCCAAGATAAATAACTTCACGCATTAATAATTTTGTATTAAAGTGAGTGAAATATATATACAAAGGTTGCATGGTTGTTCCTATTCACCTACTATTCTTCATTTTCTCCTAGATTAAGTATTTACAATAGTTTTGTAGTACCATAATCCCAAGGATTAGGTAACCGACATTCCCCTTTTAATCCGCAGGGGTGTTTGTAAGTCCAAGCATCTTTCTGAACTTTTCAAATTTTTCTCTTCCAAGCGCTTTGGTGAAGATGTTTGCAATTTTCTCACTCGTGGAACAATGTATCAACTGAATGATCTTGGCTTCTACATGATGTCGAATCAAATGGTACTTTGTGTTGATGTGCTTGGTTTGATCATTGAATCTAGGATTCTTGGCCAATTTGATTGCATAAGTGTTGTCAATCAAAAGTGGAGTGGTGTTTACTTGTTTCTCCTGCAAATCATCTAATATCTTCCTGAGCCACACAATCTCCTTTGTCATGTTTCTCTTGCAAATCATCTAATATCTTCTTGAGCCACACAATCTCCTTTGTCGCTTCTGCAACAAGCACATATTCTACCTCTATAGTGGAATCTACTGGAACAGATTGTTTGCGTGATCTTTAAGACATAACAGTTGATCCAAGACTCATGAGGTATCTTGAAGTAGACACTCCATTCTCCTTATCCCCATCAAAGTTTGAATCTATGTGTCCAACAAGTTTGAAGTTATCCACCTTACATTATTTGAACCATTGTTGAAAAAGTCGGAATCGGCAAAAAGTCGGCGAGGGTCCAGAAAAAATCGTTTTGGAAAAAGTCGGAAAAAGTCGGCAAAAAATTGGAAAACCACGACAAACCTTAAAAAATACAAAATATATTCATTTTTTTCAAAATTTTAAACATATAAAGCAACAACAACATTAGATAAACACATTGGCACATAAATATGTAGAAATCACTGATATATATGTAGTGGATGCCAAATAAAAAAATATACATCAAAGTCGATATTGAATGCTGAAGGGCCAGAAGTTAGAAGTTAGAACCGATACAAAATGACATCACATATATAATTATAAAATGTATCTCATCATCATGAGGTAGATGTCTGATCATTGATGTACAATGACAAATGAAACAAAACTAGTAGCTAGCTATCTAATATCAATGCCCTCTCCCCCTTTTACGAGAAAAGATAATGGGCTGTTTGTTAGGCCTGCCCCTGACAGTAGAAGGCCGTGATTCTGATAGTGGAGTACGACTGTTGTGTGTAGGGGTGAGTGGGCCTAATGGTTAAGAACATGTGTTTCCTCTTAAGAGGTCATAAGTTCAAATCCAGAGGGGGGTAGGGTATGTATACCTCCGTAGACTTTACCAGTCAAATCGTTGGGCGGAGGGGGGTCCCTTGTCCCACAAACAAGGGGGTCTCATACACCAATTTGGTGTGGCTTGGCCGTGACCTTAAAAAATAGATTATTATTATTATTATTATTTATCAATAAGTGTAGAAGGTTGTGCTGATGCTAGCACATCACCCTCCATGATGTCTTCAAGCCGTTCCTCCTGCTCCTCCTCCCCCTGTTGCTCCTCCAAGTGCTGTTGTTTGGGTTCCTCCTCTAACCATGCAGGTACCTCCTCCATGATAGGCATCTCAGCCTGCACCCTCCACTTAGACAATACATCAATATTGTCCAAGGAAATGGCATCCACATCCGATGTTCTATCCATTTGCTTCAACCATAGTCGAAGATTGTAATGGACATACACCAAGTCATTGAGACGTGAGAACTCCAACCTGTAAAAGGGTCATAAAAAATTTAACGAGTTTTAACTTTTGAGGGTCATAGACTCATAAATTACAAATTACAATAAATGTAATTGCTCATAAGTTTTAACCTGGTGTGTTTCTTTGAGTGTATTTTTTCAAATACACTCTGTTGCCGTCCTTATACACACTTGCAAATGTGAGCTAAGTCCTACTCACTTAGTGTGTCCTCGGAGGCACAATGCGTAGGTTCAAAGTCCACGCTGTCACTTTGACTTGAACCTCTTCTGTCTAGGCTAACTCCTAGGGAAGCCAAGGGGGGTAGACCCTAGTTACTAGATGAGATTAACGTTTATGTTCTAGGAGTTGGTTTTAATTGGTTAAATGGTCAGGAGAAATCTAGCCTATGATGTTAAGCAGCAAATGCAAGATGCAATTATCTAAGTATGAAAGTCAGGCCTTTTCCTAGGGCAACTAAGACTAGTGCCTAAGATTGGCAAGGGGTCAACCAAGTTAAGGGGATGTTCATTACAAGATAATCACAAGTTACAAAGATTACAAAGTTATAACAAGACAGATACAAATATATACAAAAGAAAATATGAGATATACAAGCTAAACTAGATTAGATACAAGATATTAACAAGTGCTTGAAATGTGTAGGAAAATAAGATATTCAAAGATTAACAACCATCAACACATCAAGCCAAGCATGCTCACATCAGATATAATTCTGTTGGATTGCTTTTCAATGGCCAAAGGACGCAAAGCACTCAAGACCTAGTCAAGAGAATGCCTCCAGGTGGATGCACACTTCTTGAAGGATCACACCACAGATACAAGGATACAAGATAGATGAAAAGATGTAACCACTTAGGCGATTATTCTACAACACATAAAAGATAACTTGCATGTAAGTTGAAAGACAATGAGATCAATGGGCTTGCAAGTGTGTAATTATATTGCAGATATTGTAGACTAAGGATTAAGTTAAGTGATTAATGTGAGACTAACTTTAGCCCTATCTAGGTGTCCACCCAAAAACTCTCCTCCCCCAGTTACCAAGTGACTGTTGGATGCTCAAGAGGTGAGGCAATGAGGCCTACCCGAGCTTCACAGGTCAGCCCTAAGATCAGAGTACTCCCGGAAAGGACGCCGCGCACCGTGAGACCGTCCTCGACCTAGCACCTTCCGTTGCCCTCCTCCGATCCCGTTTTAAATGGCGAAGATGGATAGTTACGGTGTCCTATTAAGTCTAATTAATTAATTTTAGACCTATGAGCTAAGTATTGCAATGTGTGTTTGAGTGCTTGTAGCTTGCTCAAAGATGCCAAAGTACTGAAAATGAGTGTGAACTCTTAAACCATGAAATTGCAAGTTCTTAAGTGGTTGAGTTATTGCATGTAAATTTTAAGAACTGACAAAGCTGAATGTGAAGGCTGAGGCCTTTGAAACACAAGATTGCAAGTTGAAAGCTTTAATGTGATTATTGCATGAGAAATATAAAGCAAAGTAAACAACTTGCAGAAAGTAAAATGATTGATTGAGCCTCTAAGATATCGATACTTGCATGCATGTACATAAGATAGAAGACTTAAGAAACAATTGCTTGCATGTAAAGTAGATGACAGAATCGAAAAGATTAATTAACCAATTAGTGCATGCATGTGTGTTGGGTGAAGACTTAAGAAATTAAAAATTTCATGCAAGGTAAATGAAAATGAAAGCAAAGATTTACAATGCCTCCACGGGCTCTAAACTAATTAGTTATGTGTGTATGATCTACTCTAAATAATTTTACGTTAAGCATGCATGTAGAGATCACAACTAATCTAGCTAAGGTAAGCAAGGAAAGATAGAAAAGAAATCTAACTAAACTTGCAATGACAAGACTGAAAGGAAAAGAATGCAAGCCACTTGGGTACAACTCCTTTGGGCTTGCATACAATGATTTAGAGAATAGAAGAGGAAGAAATTGTTACCACTCTTGAAAGGAGGACCATAAGGGTGTGTTGTGCATGAAATTGGGCAGCATGCCCTCTTGTCCTGGCGAGAATCTGCAAAAATCAGCAAGCTATTGCTTGCTGATTTGAGCTGCAACACACTCAAACAAAGTTATGAAATTCCTGTCTTTCAACAGAAATTCCGCACATATAAAAACTAGAAATTTAAATGATTTAAATGACCTATCTAAGTACGTTAGATACCAAAATCTGAAAGTGAAAGAATGAGGAAGAAGGACAGAAAATTGCTTGTGAAGTGTAAGTGAAGATGAGGGTAGATTCGTCCTTGAACCTATCCCGACAACTCCTTAGAGATGATCTGCAAAACTTAAACCCAAAGTGAGATGGAGCAACAGATGATATCTTGCATGCAAAGATAATACAACATAGTTTATATTATAAGCATGCACAAAATATATAGATGGGCAACTACACTATTGCCTCACCTACCCTAGTAAACTAATTTACTTAAGCAACTATTGATCAAAACACAAAGATTCAGAATGATATCACCTCACAATAAGTGGCAAATCCAGACTAATCTTGAACGCCGCAGTTTCCTCCAAAGTTGTTTCTTGTATTATCAAATGGGAAGAGGTTGTAGCAGCAATGTTGCTACAAACTCTTCAAGAACCAAAACCAGTGAAACAATGTGAAAGTAATGAGAGAGAGAGAGAGAGTGGGATGGAGAGAATTTGGTAGCATAACATTACTGTGAAGAATGGTGAATAATGAGAGAGTGAGGGGTCTCTTAAATAGCATTGAGAGATCAAGAGACCCCTCTTGGATCTTCAACATCTGTCAAACATCCAAGGGACAAGACAATTCAAAGGGGAAAGCAACCAATGAGAGAATAGGCTTTTAGGGTGAGGGGAAATGGAAAGAAGATGAAGTGGAGGGTGAGAAAGCAAGCAAGAAGGGGCGAATTAGCAAGAGGAGGAGTCCCACGTTTTCATCCAAGGCAAAATCCACTTCTACGCTTGAGGTTTCCACTTTCACGTAGAGGGTGACGTGAGGTTTGAGTAAATGCGTGAGGTACGAAAGAGGGTGGAGTCCACGCTCTTGGAGTGTGGGGGAGTGTGTGTGTCACACTCTAAAAAGGATGTGGAGGGTAAAGCGCATCTCATGAGGGACTCTCACCCAATAATTAAAACGAATTATCAAGTAGGTGCGTGGAGTGGGGACGTATTACCCAAATGGGTTACATAGGCTTTAAGTGGGAGTTAAATTAAAAAGGTGGGTAAAGGGTAATTAAAGTTAGGAAGGGTGTGGGTAGGTTAGGTGGGTTCTCTCATCATTAAAATCACACATACTTCACCTTATTTGACTAACTATTACAAAATTGACATTTGCCCATGTCCTGGGTTTGGCAGTTAAAATCGCCGTTCTCCGAAAAAACTCTTAAGTGGACAAAAAACCTAGCAAAACTTGTCCGACTGAGTTGAAACTTGGTCCACGGTTGTAGGGGGTCTCATTATCTTTCTTTTGAGTACAAATACCCCTATCAGAAATCCCGGAACCTAAGTTTTACATTAATTACCCAGAATTAATTAATTAATTAATTCCCAACTTAAAAAAAAACCTAGCTAGACTTAACGGAATTCCGCGAAATTTTGCATGTTGTCTTATATGGTCATTTACAACATTCCTAAACACTAGCTACCTAAGAATGACTTCATTAGAATGCCTTTCAGCACTTTGGAGGATTTATTGCTAGCGGGAGTGAAAAACTCAAGGGAGATTAACCCGATTGGTTAGGCCACATTAACCTCCTGAGGATAAAAAACACTCAGTGAAAGGAACTCCCCTAATGAAGAAATCCTAAGGCAACTGACCTAACCATGATCCATGTAGACCTATTACAATATTAACCCACGCAGGGGTGCGGTAATCCCGCTTACAAAACTGTGTGCTGGAGCAAAAAAAGCCCTGTAGAACCAAAAAGTCTTCGACATGTTTGCATCTGTTGATGCATATCTTCATGGTACATGGAGTTGACCCCCTAGTTGAAGAGGCAGTCAACACACTCCAATTGCGCTCACATCTCGAAGAGGTACAAGTTTGACTCATGATTCAGATGACAAATCTCTGTAAATTTGGTGCCCTTGCACCATAGTTTCACCACCAAACATCTACAACAAATAAGACAAAAAGAGAACATAAAGAAAACATAATTAGTCTTTAAAATAAATTTAAAATTTAAAATACATAATTGAAATTTGAATTTTGAAAACATGAAGTTCTAAGTTGAACTATTTTCTAAATTCTAACGACTTACGTGGCATCAAAACGGTCCTGCCAACAACATCTTCATAGCCAAATAGTTCGGTACCATCCTGATACATCTCTATCTTGCGATTAATATCGAGGCGAATCGGGACATCAAGTACCATCTGTTGCCGTCCTTATACACACTTGCAGACGTGAGCTAAGTCTTGCTCACTTAGTGTGTCCTCGGAGGCACAATGCCTNAATTAGTTAAAAGGTTAAGGGGAATCTAGCCTACGATGTCAATCAGCAAATGCAATATGCAACTATCTAAGTATGAGAGTCAGACCTTTTCCTAGGGCAACTAAGACTAGTGCCTAAGACTGGGCAATGGGGTCAACTAAGTTAGGGGGATATTCGTTACAAGATAATTACAAGTTACAAAAGATTATAAAAAGATAGATACAATTAGATACAAAAGAATATCTAAGATATACGGATTAAGACTAGATACAAAATATTAACAAGTGCTTGAAATGTGTAGGAAAGGAGATATTCAAAGATGAACAACCATCAACACATCAAGCCAAACATGCTCACAACAGATAGATTTTTGTTGGACTGCTTTTCAATGGCCAAGAGACGCAAAGCACTCAAGACCCAATCAAGAGAATGCCTCCAGGTGGATGCGCACTTCTTGAAGGATCACACCACAAGTACAAGAATTAAGGATAGATGAAAAACGTGGAAAGCCAAATATTCCAAATGAAAGATTTAACCACTTAGATA
>JASDQU011175121.1:4615-18191 GCA_032191745.1 Picea mariana
CGATATCACTCCAAAAGAGCGCACAAGAGCTCCATGATGAGATAAGAAGAGAAGAAGACTAGTAATTATTCTCCGAAGTGGTGAGTTGTGATTTTTCCATGAGGTAGTGCTAGCCTCTATGTATGATGCAAACATAACACTATAACCCCTCAAAGAACCAAAAAATACAAATGATCCATTATACAAGTGAGATAGGTCAAGATGGACCCCTAAAATAGCCTAAAAAAATAATAATACATGCTAATACACCAAACCGTCTCCTACAAGATCACACATATGGTTGTAGGAAGCCACAACAAGGATTGTGTCATGCTCTAGAAGAGTGCAAGGACCTCCAAAGGCCACATCTCATTATCAAAATGTGAAAAGCACAGTGAAAGGTGACACCTCCTCATCAAAAGTCATATCTCATCGTCAAAAGACCCCACCTGATCATCAAAGTGGTGCCCAAATGGAAAGCAAGACCCAATCATCATGAAAGTATCATTGTGCATGACATCACCATCCATATGCTCGATGTCCAAGGTGAAAAGGTCAGCATCCAAGGTGTAATGAAGTAGCATCACCTCTCTAAATGGTGTCCAATCATGTCCAAATGCAACGTCCTCCATCCAATGACTAACAAGCTCTTGGGTGCATTAGCCAAGATATGGGCTTCATGCCCATCTATCAACCAATATGACCATATTTGCAAAATGAGAGCTCATCTATCCATCGTCGAAGGTCCAGGATGTATTTGAATGTCTCAAGTCATGGTATGACCCAACACTCTACATCACATGTGCCATATCATGTATACAATGCACAACGTCTTGGGTGAATTCATAAGGACGTCCCCCAAAGGACCATGTCAAGTGCAATCAATTCAGTCAAAGTCATAGAATCAAGCAAAACCAACAATCACAAGGGACAAGAGTCCTTACAATCATACGAAGTAAGCCATCACTTAATACATAAACCACATGAGTAATTAACATTAGATATCCCCTTCAAACTTCACATTAGCTCAATACTTTATGCAATTTGACGAGTTTAGGTATGGGAGGACCATCAAAACACACTATTGGGTGTGCCAGTACCCAGGTAGAGGTATAGTTCCCGAGAAGACTCATCAAAGTGTAAGTATGATGAATGAAATGTGTGGGGCTTACTTCATGGTGATGGAATCGTTAACATGAAAGGTATCGTGTTTGGTCCATTTCAATGAGAGCCTGTGTAGAGGGAGCGCTTGCTTCTTGAGATACCCTTTCCTCCATAGTGTGTGTATTCCAAACCCCTTTCTTTCCTTTTGATATTCATTTTATGCATTACAAGTCTCATTTTCAGGTCTCAAGGAATTTATTATTTATTTGCTTTCTTGTTGGGATTAGTTCTTTTTAATTGATATGCATTTAATGCATTAGGCCTACGAGTGATCAAGGGGTAGAGCTCAAGTTGGCCTTTGGATTTTAAAGTTGGCCATTCCTTATCCCACATTTCTTTATTTTTTTATAACATTCTTTATTTTATTCATTTCTTTAGCAGTCACATCAACCTAGGCATTCTAACCCTTCTTCTCATAGGAGGATGATCCACATGCCTTTTTGGTGTACATGTAACAACCATTATTGAAGTACACTACGAAAGTCCCCAAGATGGAAAGTCTTAAGTATAGGGAGGAACGATATGTTACTCTTATCAAAGCCTCCTAGTAGTATCCATCTAAGTTTCACGAAATGGGGAAATGTTTGGAAGTTTCCGAAACGGGTAAGACAGGAAATGCAATCGTCCAAAAATGGAAACATCAAGGGAAACGTCGTGTATATATATATATATATATATATATATATAGATAGATAGATAGATAGATAGATAGATAGATAGATAGATAGATAGATAGATATAGATATAGAAATAGATATATATGTAATTTTTTTAAAGAAAACACAATATCTCTCAAGAAAAACATAATGACACACATAAATGAGATTTTAGAAGGAAAGCCATATCTATATTAACTCCCATAGATTATCGATATCATTGACTACATGAGGTAAGCAACAAAATCCAAAATTAGCCTTTATAGATGAGGTTATACATCCAAAATCAACCTTTATAAATGAGGTTTTATGTGCTGAAAATGAAATAAAACATGAGATAAAGACAATTGCAATTACATAGATTCATGAATCCTAACACATGTCATACTCATCATTAAAAATAGAACAAGATGCATGTTCAACATAACTAGTGCCTGGATGCGTAGAAGAGGCAATTCCACTTGTAGTTGTTGTTGCATCATCACCAATATCAAGAGAACCAAGAGAGAACTCCAAGTTTGGGAATTTTGCATCCGCATCCCACTCTTTATGAGGCCATGTTGCATAGTCTTCACCCCTACGAGACATCAAGTGGAGGTTTGAATACACGTATACAAGATCTTCAGCTTTCTTGGATCCCAACCTGGTGCGCTTCACGGAATGAATGAATTCATAGGTGCTCCAATTCCTTTCTCCCGATGAGGAGCTTCCCACTTTTGATAGAATATGATTGGCAAGGATTTGCAAATATACACCATTTGCCCCATGACAAGTCCACCATTTCATTGGGTCCATGGTCCTCCTCTCCTCCAAAGATGATATGTATGCAAAATCCTCTAATCCAACAACAAAAAAAGCAAATTCTTCCCTCACCATTGTTTGTTGGGCACTTGGAAACAACCTCTGGAAGGCTTTTTTCACTCCACTAGCCACCTCCTTGTCCTTATGTGGGGCATTCATGTTCCCATTGCTTTGAACAATGAAATCTTCGTCATAAAATCTAGGATTTAGAGCATGTGCCAAAGTGTGCAATGGAGTGTTAAATCCATTCCACCTCGTAACCATGATGGATCTCACATGCTCAGCAAAATCAACATCAACAAAAAGAAGAGTTGGAGCCTCATGTGTAATAATTTCCACAGTTTTCTCAACCATAGTATCCATGTCATCATAAATCTCTCCTAAGAAAGGTTTATCTGTGTCTACACCTCGGAGAAGTTCAAATGATGGTAATGTGAACTTGAGCAAGAATGCTATCTTGCTCCACCAATCCTCATCAATCAACACTCTCCACACCATACTTCTCTCTGAATTTTCATGTCTCCACTCAACTCAAGTGGCACCCACGACCATACTCATTAATGCAGTTTTAACTTCCACAAGGCGACGCATCATCATGAAGTTAGAGGCAGATCTTGTCTCGACAACTTTGAGCAACTCCAGTTTGGAGTGTTCTCGATTTATTGCTTGGCACTGGTGGTGGTTGGTGATGGATTTTATTATCTCCCTAGCTTTCCCTGTGACCTCATTAATCCATTCAGTTTTTTACTCAATCTCTTCTAAAATCAGATTAAGATTATGGACGATGCAAGGAGTCCAAAACATATGATTGTATCTACTCTCAACAATCAAGCCTACAACTTTGCAAAAAGGTACATTATTTGTGATAACTTGCACCACATTTGTTGGCCCTACTTGTTCAATAGCAACAATTAAAATATCAGCAATGAAGTTACTATCTTTCACCTCACCTGAACAATCTTCTTCTTTAAAGAACATTGTTCCTTTTGGTGACGATGCAATGACATTGATCAATGTTCTTCACCTTGTATCAGTCCACCCATCTGAGATAATGGAAACTCATGTGCTACCCCACAAGCTACGAATTGGTTTTAGAACATCTTCAAGTAGTAACCTCTCTTTCCTAAGCAAAATTGTTCTAAGTTTTTCCTAGTTTGGCCCCTTGAAACCTTGAGGGGCTTTGTTAATTTTCCTCACCAAATCCTGTCAATAGGGGGACTGAACCACATTAAATGGGATTCCACAAGCAAATATGGCCCTTGCCACTCTAGACTCAGCTTCTCCTCTCCCTTGATTGTTGAGCATATTCAACAATCTGCTATCTTTACTTGAAGTTGCAGGCTTGGATATCTCTTCTTCTATCAAGGCCTCCCTCCTCTTCCTTGCTTCATGAACAATCCTTGGCTCATTGCTAGCACCCAAGCTAGGAGTATGCTTGCTAGTGCCACCCATACCAACTTTATCTCTATGCTCCTTCAACCTTTCAGCATCATCATGCTCTCTCTTGAATGTAGCCCTTACCTCCGGATGTCTGGTAAATGAACAACCTTCAACACCATGAACTCGTTCAGGCAAAATGTGAGCCTTGACTCTTATGTAAGATCCCTTGAAGGCTTTCTCATTCTTACATAAATTTCACCTCCATTCCCATGAACCCCCATCGCCACCCATTTTCTTGATCTTGGTAACATGCCTCCACAAAGGATAGTATTCTTGTTTCCTACTTAGTTGAGGTGCTATAGGGGAAGAGGAAATGACACTTTGAGAAGCCATGAATGCTGCAAAAACAGTGAAAAAATATGCCCATTGTTAGAGAAGGAATGCATGTTGCAAAAACACTAAAAACATTAAAAAAAAATCAATGGATATCTGCCATGAATGCTCACCAAATTCAGAAATTCGCACACTCCTTGTTGCCCACAACCTTCCTCTTGTTGGAAATGCACCAAAGCTTGCTCCCAATGCTCCAAAACACAAATGAAATGCTTGTTACTGCACTAGGAATCTTCTCTTGCTCAAGAATGTGTGAGGAATGAGTGCTCCTTCTTGTTGCCCACAACTTTCCTCTTGCTAGAAATGCACCAAATCTTGTTCCCAATGCTCCAAACCACAACCGAAATGCTTGTTGTTGCACTAGGAACCTTTTCTTGTTGAAGAACGTGTGAGGAATGAGTGAACCAAATGCTTTCTTATAGGAAATATTGAGCTATTAGGGTTTCCAATTGTTTGTAGATGTTTCCAAATTCATAATTAAAAAAAAGGAATAAAAGTCCAATATGAAAGCATAAATTTCCTTAAAAATTCAATTTACGGCCAGTTAGATGAGTAAAAAGGGGTCTATGACCTTCTTAGACAGTTGTACGGGCCTGCAAAAAGGAGAAAACCGATTGAAACGTTGTCGGTCGTTTCGTACGACGTTTCGTACTCGGGAAGCGTCATATGGTACGACCGACGACATTTTGACTAGGTTTTGTACCTGTTTCGACGTTTCTCCGAGTTTTTGGTATCGGTATGGGGGCTGGCAAGGCATTTCCTGCAACTTAGGTATCCATGTTCCCTAAGAGTGACAACAAAAGACTAGGACACTAATCATGACCACCAAGGTGAAACAAGGCAAAGAGAATAACTTATGAGCTTATGATTCATTATCCAACTTAAGCCCATGATCCTTACTCACATGTCAAATGCATTAAATATG
Source organism: Picea mariana (assembly GCA_032191745.1). Classification (NCBI taxonomy): domain Eukaryota; kingdom Viridiplantae; phylum Streptophyta; class Pinopsida; order Pinales; family Pinaceae; genus Picea; species Picea mariana. Next base: position 9,914 of record JASDQU011175121.1, read on the forward strand.
ACTTTTTATATGAAACAAGGACTAATGTACCTCATAATGTGTTGGACCACCATCCTCCAATGAACCATGTGTTGATGTTACGGTAGTCGTAGGAGGTATTAACCTCCATGTGTAACCTTTGACTAGAATGGAATATTTCGAAAGCAGGGGAAACCATAAACAAATGTGTGAAAACCCTAAAAGACAAGTCGACCTAGTAGAATAAATAATATTAGAATATTATTTTTCAGAAAGACAAGTCGGCTCCATAGGAAAAATATAAACAAAAAATATAATTACCAAAAAGTCAGGTTGGCCCAGCCAGAAAAGTCATTGGACAAATTAATATAAATAGAGGACATTTTAGCTCATTTGTACACTCAATCAGAGCGTGTCTTGTGGAGAATTGCAGTTGCAGCTGAAAGGAGGAATAAGGGTGTATGGTCATCTCTTCGTCTTGGTCTCTCTCTAGCGCTATCAAGTGATATTATTGGTGATATTCTTGGTGATGTACTTGTGATATTCTTGGTGATGTACTAGCTAAGTATGGTGCAAGTTTGAGAGAGTAGTGCAGTTGCAGCCGCTGCAATTGTGTATGGTACTTGTTCTATGGATATGGAGACTCTCTCTTATGCGCTACTTTTGGAGGAGCACTCTATTTTTCTTGAGTTGTTGTTGCAGTTAGCAACTAGGGTTTATTTGTTGGTTCTAGTATGGCTTTCCAGAATAATTTTGTCAAAGGTTAAAGGTGCTTGGGGGTGGTTGCATGCCTATGGTTGGGTGACAATATTGTGATATTGTCTATGGTAAAATGAGCACATCAATTATTTTAACAAGTTATGGGCCCACAACACCTTCGAGACAATCTAACCACTAGAAGGTAGCTTGGAAGTTATTTGTTAAGCTCGTTGTCGCAACAGTTGCAGTTGTAGCTAGGGTTTCTGATTGTGCAGCTGCAACAAACCCTAGCCTAACCTTTTGGGCACTTCAAGTGAGAAGTTTGGCATAATTCCTGGAAATTCAGCCTAGCGCACATGTTGGTACTCTCAGCAAGCAAAACACATCAAGTTTGAGTTTTTGGTCAAAGACAAGGTCAAAGGTTGACTTTTGGTCAAAGTTGAGATTTCAGAGTTTCGAGCTTGTTCTAATCATTAAACCTTTTTTATTAAGTCTCTAACCTCTTCTTGTCAAGATGGTGTCTAGTTTCAGACAAGCTAAACGATGCTGCAAATTTCAAAGGTATGCACTTGTATATGCTTTTCATGTTATATCATCCAGCAAAAGCATGAGTGTGTTTTGCAGGGAATGTACAAGAGACCTTGTCCAAGGAGTGATCTTGGATTCAGTACATTTATAGGAACAAGCAGTTGAAGCTCTAGGTTCTAGGTTTGATTGATCAAATTATTAAGTTTCAATTTGCAGATATCAAGGTTGATAGTTGCTATAGTATAAGTAAACACTATAGTTCTGACAACAATCTTTGAAAGGTTCTATTACTGCTAGGTATACTTGGTTGCATCTAAGTACTATTGATATAGATGCTTGTTACACATGTTTGCAAAATGAACTAACATCTCCTATAGGAGATATTTCTCATTCCCAGGCAGGTCACCTTGGTAATTCTATGATCCTTGTTACAATAGATATGTTCATATGAAAATGTTATTGGAAATACTTTTTTTCTTGTTGTTCTTGTTCCGGGAAGGTCACAAGTGATATCTCTGAGAAGGAGCTACAGTAACAGTTGCAAACATGGAGCAGATGACTGCATTAAATGGTGAGGATCTCGTTGCCTTTTGTAAAGGAACTGGGATTAGGAGGGAGCTAATTGTTCCACACAATCCTCAACAAAACAGTGTGACAGAAAGGAAGAATCAATCCATTGAAGAATATGTTAAGGCAATGATGAATGATCAGAATCTATCCATTTTTCTATGGAGAGAAGCAGCTATGATAGCTGTATATATTCATAATAGAAGTCTTGTCAATGTAGAACCTTCCACCTTTGAAGAAGCAATCAAGAAGAAAGAATGGAAGGAAGCTATGATGGAAGAATATCAATCCATCATGATGTATGGGAAATTGTGCCTAGACCTGAAGGAAAGTATATAAAGTATCGATAAATACAAGGCAAGATTCATGGCTAGAGGGTTCTCCCAGTAGGAGGGAGAAGACTATGATGAAACGTTTGCTCCAGCCATCATATCTCTTGTCGCATCCATGGGTTGGAGTTTACATTAAATGGATGTAAAGACCGCTTTGCTCAATGGAGTAATTGAGTATACATAGAGAAACCTCAAGGTTTTGAGGTACACCCGAGAGAAACCCATGTATGAAGAAGGCCTTGTGTGGACTCAAGCAAGCTCTAAGAGCTTGGTGCAGATCCTCTCATTATTCAATGTAAGAGGGAGTTATCCTCTGAATTCGATATGAAGGATCTTGGTCTCATGCATTATTATTTGGGACTAGAAGTATAGCAGAAGCATGGTGAAATCTTCCTGTGGTAATGGAAGTATGTTGTAAAGATTCTTCAAAAGTTTGGGATGATGGATTGCAAATCCATGGAAACTCCCATGGTGACAGATATGAGGAAGTTGAAAGACTCTTATTCTGATCCAATAGACTCGTCTCTGCACTGACAGTTGATTGGCTCATTAATGTATTTGGTGAATACTTGGTTGGACATTTGCTTTGTTGTGAACATGTTGAGCCAATTCCATGTGGAACCTAGACAAGAGTATTGGATCGCTGCAAAGCATATCTTGAGATATCTTCGCAGGATGATAACTTATGGTTTGAGATATGCCTCAAACAGTGATGTACAACTGCATGGATTTACTGATTCAGATTGGGCAGAGAGTGGAGATGACAGAAAGAGTACTTCTTGTATGTGTTTCAGTTTGGGATCTACTACGATATCATGGGCTAGCAGAAAATAGAAGTTTGTTGCACTCAGCACTGCAGAAGCAGAGTATATTGCAGCTTGTGATGCTTGTATGGAAGTAGTGTGGCTCTGTAAGTTGGTTTCTACACTGTTTGATCAGGTGTTGGATTCGACCATGATATATTGTGATAGCTAGAGTTGTGTGAAGCTCTCATAGAACCCGGTGTTTCATGACAGGTCGAAACACATTGAGATCAAGTACTACTTTCTCTGTGATAAAGTCCAGAGGGGAGAAGTGGTTCTCCAGTACATCTCCACTGATGAGCAGACTGCAGATATTTTGACGAAGCCTTTGTCCAAGATAAAGTTTGCATACTTGAGGGACACGCTGGGGCTCATGGAGATTACTCCCTTGGTTGAAAGGGAGAATATGACTTTCTCGATTGGGAGGGAGTGTTGATATGTGGCATCATGGACTGTCAGTGAGTTGCAGATCTATATCATGCTAGTACAACTTAGAGATGGTCATACAACGTAGAGATGATGCTTGCATCATGCTAGATATGATCACGCTAGTACAACTCAAATATGATACAGATGGTTGGAGTTGTTGATACAGTGGCATGAAGAGCATCGTGCTAGTATAGCTTAGAGGTGGACATACAACTTAGATATGATGTATTGACATCATGCTAGTTATGTTCATTCTAGTATAGCTTAGAGACAATGTTGGTGAGTCACATCATGCTACATATGATCATGCAAGTACAACTTAGATATGGCATACAAGTTATATATGATGTATTGACATCATGCTAGATATGTCATGCTAGTATGGCTTAGAGATGACCATATAGGTTAGAGATTATGCAGGGGGCTCGTGTCATGCTAGATATGATCATGCGAGTACAACTTAGATATGATGCATTGGCATCATGCTAGATATGTCATGCTAATACGGCATAGAGATGATCATACAGCTTAGAGATGACACAGTGAGGCATTGATTTACATCATGCGAGTACAACTTAGAGGTGGCAAACAACTTAGATATGATGCATTGGCATCATGCTAGTACGACTTAGTGATGATGTAAATGATATTCCAGATCACGCTGGTATAGCTTAGATATGATGCATTCACATCATGCTAGTACGACTTAGAGGTGATGCAGCTAATGATATTGTTAAGGTAGGATGATATCAGATGATATGATTTGATTGTTGTGGAGACTGTATGTCTCTGGACAATAGTTGTATGCTATTGTGGTGGATGTCTTCCACTGGTAGTGATTGTGTGTCACTGGTTAGTAGTTGTGTGCTACTAGGAGTGGTTGTGTACCATTGGGCAATAGTTGTGTACTACTATGGATAGACACAATTGTGTTCTATTGGACAACATTGTAGCAGTTGTATGCTACTATTTGATTTCCATGGAGACTACCACTAGTGTTGGAGATGATTGCCAGTTAGATGGATATTCAGTGTGTTGGTGGACAGACATTCTCCAGGTGGAGAATGGTCTAGGTTGACAGATTGTTCACGTATCATGGACTGGTATTTTCCTAAGGCACATATTGTGGCCCGATTAAGAAAATGGTTCAGGACCGATATTCTTCTGAGGCACGGTTATTGGCCCGATCAGGTTGAATAGTTTGCCCCCAAGGACATGAAATCCCGATTAGGGTGGTTGATACAAGACCGATATTTTCTAAGGCATATGGGTAGAGATTGATCTCTATGGTACATATGACCCGATTAGAAAATAGTTTGAGACTGACATTCATGTAGGAATGGTCTTTGTAGCCGATGGTGTGGCTTTCAACATCTGTTGGGACAACTATTCTTCTAGGACATATGTCCGGATAAGAAGAATGGTCCCTATATGACGTTGTTAAGTGGGTGACTCATGCGAGACACTTTGTTGAGTGCATTGAGTTCAGCACATGACTTATTTAGCATCATGTATGAGTACTCAGATGGAGTATGGCCTCAAGAGATGATGCAAACGATGATGTATGTTGATGCCAGGATGCTATCAGATGATAGTGATAGTGATGATGATGCTCATGACTCAATCTACATGATCATGAGATAGCCTGTGTGGCTATGATGATGCTACCAATAGCATGGTATGTGTGTGCTCAAGACCATTATCGTTAATACCTCCCTAGCTAGGAGGGACAGTTGATGTTACGGTAGTTGCAGGAGGTATTAACCTAGACGTGTAACCTTTGACTAGAATGGAATATTCCAGAAGCAAGGGAAACCCTAAATAGATGTGTGAAAACCCTAGAAGACAAGGCGGCCTAGCAGAATAAATAATTTTATAATATTATCTTCCAAAAAGACAAGTCGGCTCCACAGAAAAAATATAAACAAAAAATATAATTACCAGAAAGTCAAGTTGACCCAGCCAGAAAATTCACTGGACAAATTAATATAAATAGAGGACGTTTTAGCTCATTTGTACACTCAGTCAGAGCACAAGTCTTGTGGAGAGCTGCAGTTGCAGCTGCAATTGCAGTTGCAAGGAGGAATAAGGGTGTATGGTCATCTCTTGATCTTGGTCTCTCTCTAGCGCTATCAAGTGATATTATTGGTGATTCTCTTGGTGATATTCTTGGTGACGTACTAGCAAGTATGGCGCAAGTTTGAGCGAGTAGTGCAGCTGCAGTTGTGTATGGTACTTGTTCTGTGGATATGGAGACTCTCTCTTGTGTGCTACCCTTGGAGAAGCAGCGCTCTACTTTTCTTGAGTTGTTGCTGCAGTTAGCAGCTAGGGTTTATCTGTTGGTTCTATATGGATTTCCGAAATAATTATGTCAAAGGTTAAAGGTGCTCGGGGGTGGCTTTGTGCCTATGGTTGGGTGACAATATTGTGATATTGTCTATGGTAAAACAAGCACATCAATTATTTTAACACCATGTTGATTAAGTTGAATGAGGAATGAGGCATGTGGGGTGCAACAGTTGTCTATAGAGAATATTGATCATCATCATTGGGATCATTATCTTTATTGCGGTCCATGAGACAAGATCTCCTCTGGGTACCCCTAGGTGAGAGGGGGTAACATACCCCAAGCCCCCTAAGGTTGGGGATGGATGGTACCCAACTTTGGAGGAGCCCCATGTTCTCACTAGTTGGGGTGTGGAGTCTAGACCCAAATGATCATGATGAACCCCCGCTACTAAATGGATTTTTGGTTAGCTTATGTTTTAGGCTATGGCATTATGACACTCTTGAATTTGGAACATGTTACTTTGCTTTTGTTGTTGGATGTTTTGGCTTAGGCCTACTCACGTTTTTGAGCTTTTGACACTGTTTTGCTAGTTACTATGGCAAATACATAGGCAAAGTGATTTTTTGTATTGTAACAATGTATACTTTGTTATATTAATAGTCAAAGGAGGCTTTAATATCAAAAAAATCTTATTTATACATACATAAACGACATCCAACATCAAAAGGTTCTCAAGTTCTCTCTGGTACTCTATTACAACATGTTCCCCTTGGGGATCAAATGATTTCCTTTTCTAAAATGATAAGTGTGTTAATATAGAAAATTATAAATGTATCAAACATGTCGAAACCTACAGCTTTGCAATAAAATAATCATTATTGACATGACCAATGTTGTATATTTCATCTCGAGGAAAGTGTCGACAAGGATCCGGAATGTAACTTCTCGGCGACATCGACAGAAAATATCAGAAAATGTCGCAAGACGTCAAAAATAATACAAAAGCACTCATTTTTTTCAATTTGTTAAACATGTAAAGCAACAACAACATCAAATAAACACATTGCTACATAAATATGAAAATACAACCAATAAATAAGATGCATAAGATGTCAAGTGGTCACAAATTGTTACTAAACTGAAAATTTTGAAACATGTAAATAGTACATGATAAAATGAAAATGATAGATCATAGGAATCCAAATCATTGATTCCCTCTAGGTCGTGCTGCTCTAGCCCTTTTACAGGTAAAGGGCACCACTTTTCCTCTGGAAGTAGTAGGTGGTCGTGGAGGTACTCCAGATGAGCTTGGAGTGGAAGCTCCAATTGTTCCATATGCTCCATCTGAGGTGGTAAGTGATGGGGACGAGGTGGAAGGAAAAGTGTGTTGCCTCCTCCCAGTCCCAACGAACCTAAGTCCAACTCCAGGTATGGCTCTCCGTGGAGGTAGTGGTGGAATTGGATCCACTAGAAGTCCAATCTCCTCCTCAGCCTCTGTATCCACTGGAAGTGGAACATCGTCCTCCTCCTCCTCTATTGTCCCCTCCTCCCTCAAATCATTTGCATGCTCCTCCAACCACTCAGGGGCCTCCTCCATCTCAGGCTCTTGAATCTCCACCCTCCAATGACTGATGGTGTCAATGTTATCCAATGAAATGGCTTCTATGTCAGGTTCTTTGCCAAGTTGCTTCACCCACAACCTTAGATTGTAGTAGACATATACCAAGTCATTAAGGCATTGGGTACCTGACTTGTATGAACATTGAGAGCTATAGTTAGTGATGGTAAATAAATAGTAAATACTAAATTGTAAAAATTAAAATTAAAAAAAAATATAAACAATTTAAATTTTGATTGTTGCATTTTTTAACATTTCTAACTTGTTGCGCTTCTTGGAGTGTATCTTTTCAAAGACACTCCAATTGCACTCACACCCTGAAGAACTGCAAGTTTGACTAAGCACTCGAACAACATGTTTCTGCAAATCTAGGAGATTTCCACCATAGTGTTTCCACCAGACATCTACAATGAATAAAATGAAAGGAAAACAACGAATTATATTTCAGATTTCCATCAAGTAATAAATGTCATATATAATATATAGAAGGAATAAACAAAATTTGAAATTGAAGTTTACCTGGCATCCTTGTGGTCCTATCTTGGACAACCATATCATAGCCCAACATCTTGGATGCCATCTTATATATCTCATTCTGTCTAGAAACCTCTGAGCGTTCCGCTGGAGTTAGCACCATTCTTTGAACACATTGGAGGAAACCATCAATGACCTCACCATCAAAATTAAATCCATAAGCATAAGCGAATGCAGGGTTGAGGTAGAACCATGCTGCATGAATGGGACGATGGAGAGTGTTATTCCATCGCTCATCAATCACACCCCATATCTAAGCTCTCTTGGTGAGTCCTTCCTCCCCCTTGCTCTGATAGTACCGGTAGATAGCTTCCTTCGCCCTATCCATGGCCTCATACAAGTAGCCCATTGCAGGCTTCTCACCATCAACCAATCGAAGAACCTTTACCAAAGGTTCACTAATGGTAAATACCTCCCCTACTCCACTCTAGAATCTCTAGTCATGTCCCACAAGTTGGGCTATGGCTTGTCCATCTTGTTTGGTGCTATAGACACAAGCAACCCACTCATTAGAAAGAAA
>JASDQU011175122.1:0-26929 GCA_032191745.1 Picea mariana
CCCTTCTTAGGGTTCTATCCAATTCTATTATTTCAATCCTTAAATATTATGCTCACCACCCCCATCAATATCTCTTTTGTGTTGCACAAAAATATAGTAGTCAAGATCTTGATCCTCCTAGACTAGAGAAAATTTATCCATAAAATTCAAAGGGATGTGCTCCATAATTGGAGTTACCACATGAGACCTTGAAATGCCTTGCATACCATTTATTTCTCTCACCCTCAATACAAGCAACTGGAAACTAATGATTCAAAGAAATACGAATTCCCAACACCATGCTATACCAGATCTATTGAATCCAGGGAATCAAACTCTTTCCCTAGTAACAATTCCAATCATCAGCTCCCAAAATTTCACTTTGAAATATGAAGTCCCACATAAAAATCAAGGCAAGTTCAATTCTACTCAAGAGTTCTCACTACCACCAAATTTACTCAAACCACATACTACTAATATGCCAAAGGGAACATCTACTAATATTCCAAAGGGATCCACAAGAGTAACATTGTTTCCTCCTACATCCCACACTAAAACTACATACTACCAATATGTCAAAGGGATCTTAGCAAGTGGATCCACTATCATCACTAGTTACTCCATCATTTCTACATATTACATATGCGACAGAGCATGTTAGTATCTCATCTTCAATAACTTTTGTATAGGACACTGGTTGTTATTTTAATTAAACTCCAATCCAACTTATATTCCATTAATTTAACATAAATGAGATGTCACACAATGACATAATGTTTACTCTAGAAACAACCCAAATGGGAAAAACAAATTTCAATGGTTACTCAATTCTCATTTTGAGAATCTTTGGTTACAATGTAACTCATGGATCTTTGTGCATACTTTCCTCTTTGGAAAAAATACCCTTTGAGAGTCATGTCAAAAGGCCGAATAAGATATCTTTGGGGTAATGGGAAGGCCAAGAGACCAACCTTTTAGTTCTCATTTATCTCTCTCTCTTTTTCTCCTATTTTCATTTTTCTATTTTATTTTGTTTTAATTTTTTTTTTCTGTCTCATTTAATTTATAAAATTTGCATTATCCTTTATTATATAGACTTCATTAATTTTTAAATTACACTTGTAGGTATTGATTCTTACAATCATTCCTGTGTTCAGATCCATTTCAAATCGAGCCTCCCCATTGAGAGTGTTTTTATTCTCCAAAATATTAGAGGACCAATCTAGAACAATTTTCCATCTTTATGTTTCTCTTCAACATGGATCTAACTATGAATGTTGGATTTCATTATTGGCTTGAGTTCTTGCTATAGATTTATATCTAGTTCCTAGCTATGTTATCATGTAGCAATTCCACAAGAGGATGTGTGAATGACCTCCTTCTATTAGGACCAATTGGTTCCTAGCATGGAAACAATTTTCTTATGTTGCACATGATTACCAATACTCTATCAATGCAACAACTTCACTTGGATGACCTCCTTAGTGTGAAATCATAGCACCTTCTGTAATTGGCTCAAAAATCAAATTTTATTTTTTTTGCTCAAAAATCAATTTTTTTTTTTAAATAAATTGTTGTCGTCGCAATTGCGATGACCTCATAGAAATCTTGCAACGAACTTGCTATACAAATCACGAAAAGTTGTATAGCAATTTTTCCACAATATACCCTATTTTCATCGCTCTTGCAATGATCCCTTCAAAATCTAATTCATCGCAAACTCTCTTACGCTTGTCAATCTTGTGAGAAGATGCCTATATTGTCGGGTGTGCGATAATCTCCCTTTATTGTCTCTCTTGTGACAATCTCTCAAACCTATCTCTCTTGTGACGATCACTCTAACCTATCGATCGTGTGACGATATCTCTGCATTGTCTGATTTGCGACGATTTTCATCATTGGTCGCACTTGCAATGATTTCCCATATTTATCGCTCTTTCAACGAGTTCCCTACTTAGTCGTTATGGCGATGGTTTTTCTTCTTTGTCACTTTTGTGACAACTCCCAAGTGTTGTCTCTCTTACGATGTTTTGTCAGGTTCATCGCACGTGCCACATCACACGAAGTGACATTTGGGAGACCTTAGATTCGTCGCAATATCCACGACATAACGTCAGAAGAGCATCGAAATAGTCGTTGCAAAAGGACCCAAATTTTCTAGTGGCAGTATCTGTCACTATCATATTCTTCTTCCAGGATGTGAGGATTCCCATCTTTGAAAACTGATCAATGACCACAATATGTAGTCATTTCATTTCTTGGTGGACAACAACCCAGACATGTAATCCATTGAGATGGATTCCCAAGACTTCTCAGGAATAGGAAGAGGGGTGTATAAGCCTTGCTTCTTGACAGTTGGCTTGGAAATGCCACAAGCAGTGCAAGATTTGATATACTTTCTAACATCCTGTCAAAGTTTTGGCCAATAAAAATGTTTCTGAAGAATGACCACAATTTTATCCACACCAAAATGTCATGCCACCCGACTGTAGTGGGATTCCCAAATCATATTTGCACGCATTCTTGTAGGAACACAGAGATGGACCAAGTGGCATAAGAGTCTGTCCTGAATGTGAAAATTGGTTACATTTTCACCTGTACGCAAGAGATGATAGGTGGTGGAGAAGTCTAGATCTTGTTGATAAAGTCAGAGCCACTCAGATGCTTCATGTCCACATGAATGGAGAATAGTGGTGAGTGCAGCCACATGAGGTTGACCGAGGTAGTCAGCAACATGATTGGAGATGCCTGTCATATACTTTATGTTGAGATAGAAATGTTGTAGGTAGGTGGCCCACTTCTGATGGTGGTCGTTCTACAATTTCCCCTATGTCTGTATGAACTGCAGAGGCTTGTGATCACTATGTTTGATCGTCTCTTTTTCCAGAATGTAATGTTTCCATTGACGACAGGCTTGTACAATGGAATAAATTTCCTTGTCATAGGTGAGTTATTTCAGGATAGTGGTAGAGAGTGTCTCACTATGGTATGCCACTATATGCTCATGTTGAGTGAGAACTGTGCCCACAACATAGTCAAATGCATCAGTCTCAATCTCGAATGGTTGTTGTAGATCTAGCAAGGAGAGTATTGGAGCTACCCACAAGCGATGCTTCAGATCATAAAATTCTCATTGATGCTCCTTCCCCCAGACTAACTTGGCCCTACCACCACCTTTGGTCACCTGGATGAGGGACCATGCAATATGGGAGAATCCCAACATGAACCATCGGTAGAAGTTGGCTAGTCCCAAGAAGCTCTGAAGTTCGATCAGTGTGGTTGGGGCTGGCTAGTCATGAATGACTTGGATCTTAGCTGGATCAACATGTACCCCATGCTCATCAACAATGTAGCCCAAGTATTGGACCTTTTTCTTGCCAAAAGAGCATTTTCCCAAGTTGGCATGTAGCTTGTTTTTCCGTAGAGTGCTCAAAATCTATTGAATATGCCGCATGTGCTTCTCCCACGTCTTGCTGAAGATGAGGATGTCATCTAAATATACCACCAAAAAGGAGTTAGTGAAGGGTCCCAATACATAATCCATCAACCTCATGAAAGTGGTTGGTGCATTTGTTAATCCAAAGGGCATGACGAGCCATTCAAAGAGACCTTCTTTAGATTTGAAGGTTGTCTTCCATACATCAGTTGGTTCGATGGGAACCTAGTGGTATCAGATGTTAGGTCAATCTTGCTGAAGAACTTTGGCCCATTGAGTTGGTGAAGAAGGTCATCAATCCTGGGAATGGGGTATCGATTCCTGACTCTGATTTTGTTTAAGGATCTGTAATCAATGCAAAGTTGCCATGTCCCATCCTTCTTCTGCACCAGTACAATCAGGATTCCACAAGGGGAGGAGTTGGGTCTGATGTATCCCTTTTGAAGCAGCTCTTAGATATGTTGGTTAATTTCATCATTTTCCATCAATGAGTGATGATAGATTGGTCCATTAGGAAGAGGCGCTTCGGGGTCCAGATCAACTAGATGCTTGACTTGGTAGTGTGTCGGTACCCCTGTAGGTGAGGAGAATATGTCTCTATATTATTCCACGATCCTGTCCACTTGCTTCTGCTACAAAGAGAGGCTATGTGTAGAGGCCACAGATGTGGTGGCGACCTTCTGTTGGCCATGAGCATGGATCACAAAGAAGAATAACTTCTTGATCTGTGAGATGACCTTACTGCATTTCTTAGCAGAGATTAAATAAATAGGAGTAGGCGACACTACCTCTGGTATCTTGTACAATTGTCTACCCAAAGTAATAATAACATTATGGGGTCTAGACTCATACACATATGACACTTCCAAAAATATGGTTTTCCTAAAAAACATCACAAACTTCAAGGGGAAAAATATCACACAGTACCTCATCTTTGAACGGCTTGATGCCATAGGGTAGATGACACTGTTGGATGACACAAAGATCTCTTCCTTGGAGAAGTGAGTCGATGGTGTAGGGTTGCAAGTGCGGTGTCATTGGAAAGTCCATCTGCTTGACGACCTCTACTGAAATCAGGTTCTTCTGACTACTGCTATCGACAATGAAATGAAGTGGAGCTCCCTTTACCCACATTTGTGAGTGAAAGAGGCATTCCCCTTCCACTGATTCTTCTGGTTCGCTTGGTCAGAATTTTGTGGTAGCGACAGTGGCATTGGTTTCAACATTGATAATTCGCTTCCCTCCTTCAGGATTTGATTTAGAATCAGAATCATCCTCTGACTCGGAAGCCTTCAGTTCAACCATGAGGGACTACTTTGAGAGACATTATTTGGTGTTGTGCCAAGGTATTTTATGGTACTCACACCATTTTCCCGTGTCCTTCTTCGTCTTCTCATTTCCCTTCTTGTGTTGCAGCTTGGACTGGTTGTCGTGAGGGTGACCATATCAACTTAGTCCCTTACTGTGTGGGTTTGGGATGCCTTTGCCCTGCTTCAATTGTGAGGGGTTTTCAGATCCAAACTCTCACCTTTTATGCTTAAATTTCTTCTCGATCTTAACAATGTATGTATAAGCCGTGCCCAATGAGGCGATGTCCAAAAAATCCATTTATGTTTGAATATATCTAAGAAAAAATCCATGGTATTTGAGCACCAGATGACCCTCAGAGTCTTTTATACCCAATTTGGTGCGTAGGGTATGGAAAATATTGGTGAAATCTGGTACTTTCTGGTCCCTTTCTTGACGTAGGGTGGTCCATTTGGTGTACTGGTCCTCGTAGCTTCCAACAGGGTAGTATTGTTCTTTCATGACATCCTGGAAGGAATCCCATGTAAGGGCCACCACAAACATTACAGATTCATCCACATCCCTTTGCTCAGAGTAAGTATCCCACTAGTCTTTAACATGGGGAACAACCTTGAGGGGTGTAAAAGTGATATTTTCCATATCAAAAAAATTGTGGGCAGAAAAATACCCTTCAAGCAGATTCAACCATCTACAACATCTACATCTATCATTCCTTAAAATAATGGAATATAAAAATTTACTTGTACCTTGAAGGGGGTTGCTTGGCCACTCCATGAATATGCTTCTCCTTTGGGTAGTTGTTGAAGGATCTGCGTGAAGTTGTCCATCATTTTGTTCCTTTGTTGTGCAAGGGATTCCTCGAGAAAATTTTTAATAGGATCTCCTACTCCATCATATTTCTTTTCATCCCCCATGGGTTTTTTTCGGGCTCGGCATGACCGATATTGTAATGGATTGGTTGGTTCAAGTCCCAACTTCTTATACCCAGATCTTTTCGGGGACATGCACAAAGAAAAATAAATGAAGAGCAGACCACTCTGATACCACTGATCCGTATTTAGGAGATGAATGAACTGATTAACATAATGAATACAATAAACACAGAGATATGAAGAATAACACAAATATCCAGTGAACAATATCTTCTATTGAATAATGAAATAGGCTGAAATTGTAAAACTACAAAACTAAAACACTTGCTTGAGTGGTGGTAGTTATCTCTAAGAAGAGATGTGGATGCTACGTGCATCTGTCTGAGAAGAATGGATTACAATGAGGCTCCATAGGTCTTTTTTATATTACTCATGAATTCCAAAACCCTAGTCATCCAAAAACCTAACCCTAGAAGGTGAAACACGAAAAGTCATATGGTCCCCTATGGGTAAGTTGGTACCTCAACTTCCCCATGTTGTAACTTTTTCATACAAACTCTATTTTAGGTGCATGATAGCCCATTGGAAAGGTATTTTAGAGATATAAAAATTCCACTGTTAAACTCTAACTTTGTCTACAACTTGACTGTGACAAGCCAAAAAAACAATGTTTAGGGGCCCAAAACGACCCTGGAAGTACAACAAGATGTGATGACATGAAAACATACAAAATAATCCAGTTGGATTAGGTGAGAGGCCACCAATATCCACCTGGAGGATGTGTGGGGCTTCAGACAACCCCATAAGTGTATAACCCACAATCATAAAAAAGTACAAAAGAACATGTTGAACAAAAACGAACAAGAGGAGCTAGTTGGAATAGGTGGGTGACCACCAATATCCACTTGGATCACATTGTCAATAAAATAAAATTGGAATAATAAAATGGTGTCATACTTAATACTATTTGAGGATCGAGTGATGTTAGATACACTCGGTTTAGATCAAGTGGTGTATGATTTCTAATCCATTTTCGGATCAAGTGGTATCAAAGCAGGTTTGACAGGTGAATGCTTGAGAGTTATAATCCAAAGATTGGTTCAAGGAGTGAAACATCTCGAAGAGGAGAGATGGATTCACCAAGGAAAATAGGTCCTTATGAATATCAAGATGATTTCTTCAATGCGTTTAATAAGATGAAGGCAATGGTGGAAGAGATTTACAGTGAGAGAGCATTTCAAAAAGGAGAAAGTTTTGGACAAGTTAAGAAAGAAGGTGATCTTCCTCCTTCTCCACCTCCTTCTTATCCTCCTTCTCTACCTCCTTCAAGACCTCCTTCTTCACCTATTTCCACTTCTCCGCCCTCGTCTCTGTGTAATAAAATTGCTTCAAAAAATCCTTTGTTAAAGTTGGATGTCAAGTTTAACTTGCCCATGTATAATGACGAGCCTAATGCATAGAAGCTAGACGATCAGATTCAAAAAATGGAAGTTTATTTATGTGCTCAACAGATCAATGAAGACAAGGTAAATATTCAATTGGCCTCTCTTCGCCTTGAAGGAACAACATTGATGGTGGGAAGGTAAACTTCAAAAAGGTATCCAAAAGAGCGATAATATTCTCTCTTCTTGGTCATATTTTAAAGTTGCATTAAGGAAACAATTTTATCCTTTGGAATATCGACAAAAATAAATTATGGAATGGAAATATATGAGGCAAGGAAAAGGACAAAGTGTTCAGGATTTTACCGAGGAGTTCAAGAAGAAAGCACTGGCTATAAATATTTATTACATTCTACATAAATCCTTCTGAAATATATTGGTGCTTTGCATAGTTACATTCGTCATACTCTTCTTTTGTTAAATCCCATTGATTTTGATGAAGTATGCATTCAAGGTGTACATCTTGAATCCAAGGGGAAATATACTAAAAATGGTTCCCCCAAGGAGTTTTCTCAGCAAAAGGGAAGTAAGAACAAGGGAAAAGACAAACATGTAGCTATAGTAAAGAAGGAAGAAGAAAATATCACATGTACTAATTGCAAGAAAAACGAACATGATGAAGATCATTGTTGGAAGATGCGCCATGAATTAAGGCTGGAATATGCATCTTGAATTAAGGCCTAAAAAGTATGGAGTCAAAGGAAAGAAAAAGGTTGTTGTCATAGTCCAACAAAATTTGGGATCTGAATCGGGTGACGGGATACTAATCACAGTTGTAGGTGTTGTGAATGCAAGAAAGAATGTTTCTATGATGTATGCAAAAGCAAGTGAAGTAGATGATAATTCAATAGTCAACTTATCTACTAGTCATGAGGTGTTTCATAATTCTACAAAGTTTCCACATCAAGGTCCATTACATGCATGTGACAAGGATTTTGTCAGGG
Organism: Picea mariana; assembly: GCA_032191745.1. Lineage (NCBI taxonomy): Eukaryota > Viridiplantae > Streptophyta > Pinopsida > Pinales > Pinaceae > Picea > Picea mariana. Next base: position 7,982 of record JASDQU011175122.1, read on the forward strand.
AGTGCAAAATGTTGTTAATTCATTGGTAGTAGCATCTATATGTTCGCTACTACTGCTGATATGTTGTGCATGCACAATAGTGGAAAATATGAATGAAGATAGATGCAGAAATACAAGAATGATTTATTGTGTTAGCAAAATTATTTCATCCTTCATCCTTGTTATTCAGTTGATTGTAATGAGCCAAGTAGTCCAAGAATGGGGAAGAGACACGGGACAAGTGGGGAGGCATCTCCCTCATTTAATGTAAACCTTTTACAATTCCAAAATCCTCCGAGTGGGGAGGAATGATCCAGGCGGATCCAGGAATGCTCACAGAGGTCCTGGAGGATTTGGAATGCTCACATGGGTCCATGAGGGATCATAAATGATTGAAATTTGATCATCTTAAAATCTCTTTAAAACACCATCAATGCATAGATATCTTCTCAAGATTTCCAATGATGCAAATATTTCCTCAAACAGAGTCTGTATGAAAAAGTTATGGTTGGTCAAAGTTCAAGTCAAACAGGGAAAAAGTAAACCCTTAAGAGACACATGGAAGGATATGAGAGAGACATGTGGCAGGATCCCAGGTTGACAAGTGGTAGCTCTAGGTATTGACAAATGGTGGGTGACTCAAAATCCATGCAATCCAAGTGGCTCTATCAAGTGTTGAAAAGTGGCATTGGAAAGAGCCAATGAGAGGTTGCCACATGGTGACCTCCCATTGGCCCATTGTTATAATCCAAAAATGCCTTACTTATGCATGCAATACATTAGCCTTTCCACTTACACACTTTTCCAAAATATTACTGAGGCTTCTTCGTAAAAAACCATTTTTTGGAAAATGTACGCTCCCTACTGAACTAATAGCCCGCATACACACGTGTGCTGCATACTAGTTAGCCCCCATACATACATGAGCTACATACTAGTTAGTGCACGTTTACCTCCAAAAATTGCAAGGAATTCAGTGGAGTTTATGGGCTATCGAGGGTTTCCTAACCATTTCACCCCTTGTAGCCCATCGCCAAACCGAATAAACATCTTTTTCTCATATAAAAAGAGGTCTTGGGGTGTCATTTGAAAGGACACACAAGATAATAAGAAAACTTTGCCAAAATCCCTTCCCCTTCTTGGCCCAAGTTTTTCATCTATTCTGAGTTTTGGCCTCAACATTCCCCTCTAGTGCTTTCTCCTTATAAAACCATTTCTCCTTCCATAAGTGATAAGTTGGTTGTGAGAAGAAAGCATGGGATTGATGCACTTGGAGCCACGATAGAGGATCCCAGACCTGGTTCATGGAGGGATTACCAACAAAGGTTGTAATTATTTTTGTCTTGAAACTTAATAGAAGAGATCATTCTTGTCCCAAAACATTATGTCTATATGATTTTATTGATTTATGCATTTATGTCTATCTCTAAACCTTGAAAGTGATAAGTAGAGAGTGCATCTGTTGTAGCATTGTTTTCCTAAGATTTTGCAAGTCAGCTTTAGGAGGAGACCCGCAATCTAAGAAGCTACAAAGGAGAAATAGGTCTACATCAGTCATAAGGACTAAAGGTGCACCCATTGGATTTCTTTCCTCTCTCTTCTCATTCAGTTTAGATAGTTTTGGGGTAGTTTAAGGGTAGAACAATCTTTTAAGGGAAGTCAACGGTCTGCCTATACCTAGACCCAGTATAGGGGGATTTTCCCCATAACACCCATACAGTCCAGGTTATATAAAATATTTGGGAAGTCGATGGGACTTGAACCCGTGACCTCCCCATTCAAAGTTTTGACATAGCCATGCATATCAACACACCATATGTTTTTCCTTGTTATCTATATGGAAAACATTTTATTTAACTTTACAAAAGTTTGTTGGATGGATAAAGGGGCGAGTGCCCAATCCCTCGACCTTAGCCCTGGCCTTTGGTCTTTACACATCATACATAACCAACACTTGGCACGAAGGGGGCACAACGTATATTTCGGTGGTAACTTATAACATATGGATATATGTTATAAAAAAAACACAACTTATTCCCAAAAATCACATGGACACATTTTAGCAATATAATATTGATTCCAAAGTTCATGTGGAGGTTTTATGATATGGTTTTCAACCATATGCTAAACTTTTGGGTGGTTTCTACATAATTTTATATATATCCAAAAACTAAACCAACGTACCCATGAATTTGGGTGTGACAACCAATTAAAATAAATCGTTTTGTTATGTATTAAATGGAGGTTATAACCAAAAGATGCCCTTTTGGGGCTATTAAAAGGACCCATTCTCAATGTAAAGGCATGAGATTTTTGGGAGCTCAAATTTTAGAGTTGAAAAGGGATTTTGAGGTAAAACTTATTTTGTAATTTTTATGTGCTTAAAGCTATGCTCATAGTCTTTTTGAAGCCAAGTTTGTAGTCTTTTGAGAGTTATAGGGTATTTATAGTCATCAAAATCGGTTTTTTGAGATGGAGTCGATGGTGACAATCTTATCACTCATTTGTAAGCCAAAATTCTACAAATTTGGGATTTGTGAGTTTTAAGAGAGTTTTTGGGAATTTTGTAAAGAAGTATATAGTGTTTATAGTCATTGCATTAGTTTTTCAAGATAGTGTTGAATTTGACATTTGTAATTGAGTTTAAGTAACATGCAAGAAGATCATTGTGAAACACAATTATTTCTTTCATGTGATTCTGTATATGCTCATGTATGAATGATTATGCAAGTTATGTTCATCAGTTGAAGTGTTTGGTTAAGTAAGATAAGTCACTTCCATTCTATAAGCATTGTCGATAAAATAATCTTGGAATAAGAAAGTGGTGTCATACTTAATACTATTTGAGGATCAAGTGATGTTAGAGACACTCGGTTCAGATCAAGTGGTGTATGATTTCTAATCCATTTTTGGATCACTATGCACTTTAGTATTCTTGCGTGCCCTTCCTGCTGGATCCTTCCCCTTATCCTTTCATTTTTCTCCTTCTGCGGGGAATGTCTGATGTGCCTCCATTGTTGATGGCCTAGGAGTATCTCCCACACCATTATTCTGGTCATTCTCCCACCCCTCATCCGATTCTCCATCACTCTTATCCTTCTCTTCTTCGTCTTCTGAGTGCCCAATTTTTTCTGTTGGGGTTTTCCACCCATATTCCCAATCATTCACGATTAGGCATACATCCTCTGTGGTCAACTTATAGTTGGTTGGAAACCACTGGAATTTAGGGTCTTTCGCTTGCATGTACATATGGTGCATGCCCGTTTTGAAGCACCCAATGTCCTTGTAGGTTTCCACTATCTCGGCTAAGTTGTGTAGTGTATGTTCGATTAGATATCTGATATGATCAAAGTATACAAAAAAATTCACATTTTTGTCATGTTGCCTTGTCGTTATTAGCGTATGCCATAACTTGGCATACCGCGTGATCATACTACATCTACTGAATGTGTCGATGCACTGGTAATAGCCCAGTTCCTGCCATCCCACCAGAGCAATCAAAATAAAAATCCATGCATAATGAAATTTTGTACCCTTTTCATGTGCCTCGATACAGGCTGTCAAAAATTGATTTATCAAGAAGGTATCCCAGTTCATTTGGACCCCTTCGGATCATTTTTCTGCAATTGTAATCACTACAACCAATACTTCATGCTTACGACATTTGCGCAACAAATTGTAGGCCAACACCTGTGTCGCAAACCAAATAATGTCATCACTGATGCTTGTGACATACAATCCCATTTCCCCCCTGAAAGTGTGGAACTTCTCCTTCATCGCTTCTGATAAGGCTCTCTCCCCTTCTTTGTTAATTAAGGTAGATGGATCCTCTCCTTCTTTCGGTAGCTCTGTGATCCATGCAATTAATGCAGTACCAATTAAGACTAGTGGGTCAAGCAACAATGTCCCTCCATGTACACAACTGAGAAGTAACTTAACGTAGGAATTAATTCCCAAGCTGCATCCAAAGTGTAGAATCTCCAAGAGGTTCAATAGTCCTGACTTCTCTGGTCCTATTTCCCATACATGTGTTTCCAACACTATCGCTCCTATACCTAGTGTGCTCCTAGATCATAAGTAATTTTCCATGGTTAGCTTGGGGAATTTTTGCTCATCTGTGATATCATGATCCATAAACTCGAGGGTGACAACCTTGCCTAGCATGTCTCCTTCAATACTTACACAATATAGGACTGGTGATGTTCCCAACAGTTATTTCCCATCTGCTTGTACTTTGACTTACGATGCATTATATTTCCTTGGTGGGATATAATCCTTGTGGAAACTTGGTTGTGAATTAGAGGATGACGCTCTAGGTATTTTCTCAACCTCTGGCAAAACTGTTGGTTGTTTTGATTTCTTTCATGCCGCTATTGATGGCGCTCCAACTTTTGGAGGGGCCATTGTCTTGTGCGACAAGTTCCTTTACTTGCTCTATGGTTGTTCTTTTGTATCTATAGTTAGGCTCTTAATCACTCAGGTTTGCTCTGGTTTTCTCTGGTTCTCTCACTCTTTCATGAAGCTCTTAGTAACAATGATTTACACTTAGTGACCTTCGACTACTATTGTTCCTTCTTGTTAATTTTTCATGTCTCTTCACGCCTTAACTCACTTGTCCAATCCGCCAATGTGCTCAATTAATGGTTAAATAACTGTGACTTTATTACTAAATCTGTTGTGTGATATTTTCCTCGTATTTCCAACCTGTCGTGATTTCTGACGAATTTTACCATTTAATATTATATGACGTATTTATGAACTATCACTGCCCTCGTGTAGCTGTCATTTCCATGATTTAATTATTTTAACGGTCTTATCAGTGCCAAACTGCAAAATTGTTCTTGCTTTTGCATTTGTTTTCTTCACAGTATTTTTCTTCTGTGTTTTATTTTCTTAATTGGCACAGTTCTATCCTGGCACATGATAATATTTTCTTCTGTGCAATTTCTTATTCCTTGTACTCTATAATATTTTTCTTTTTCTATATCTACTGTTTATTTCTTTTTCTTCATTTTTCTATTTTTTATTTCTTTTTCCTTCCTACTATCATACAGTTACTATGATACATGTGGTATGGAATAGCCCATATTACTGCGAAGACTGCCATCCATGTCTATAGAGTTTCATCCGACTTGCATTTACCATTCCTCCAAGGACTTCTCCTTTCATAGTTTCCAACTACTCAACACCTATCTTTGTTACATGTTGAATCACATATGGTCCTAACCAATGCATTCTAAACTTCCATGGGTGTTGCATAAACTTATTGTCATAAATTAATACTAAGTCTCCCACTTGAAATTTTTTATGTTTAATGTGTCTATCATGCCAAGCCTTCTCTCTTGCCTTCTCAACTTGCTGATGGAAACCTGCAACAAACCGATCCCTCATGTTGTACTAACTATGGCAATATATCCTCTATTGTGCCAGAGTCTAATAGAACAGTGATCACTGCAATGTGTAGGATAGATAAAACAAACTCCATTGACATCACTGCTTCTTTCCCATAGACCAACTTGAAAGGTTTCTTCCCTGTCAACTTTTTACTTGTAGTCTTGTAAGCCCATAACACTGCAATAACTATTAAGTCCCAATCATCTCTCCCTAAGTTGCAATTTTTTGTCAAATCATTCTCCAATATTTTATTGAAATCTTCCAATGTCCCATTGGTCGAAGGATGATAGGGGGACTCCTCTGATGATGAATTTGAAACTCCTTAGTCAATGCTACAAAGGTTTTATTCTGAAAGTGGGTTCCTTGATCACTGATTAATATGCACGAACATCCAAACTGTGTGACTACATTCTCAAATAAAAATGTCATAGTAGTCTCTGCGGTGCAATCTAAAATTGGTGTTTATTTTTCCCATCTTGTCAAGTACTCTCTCACAATGATTATGTACCTTTCCTTGATCTTCTTTCTTGTGGATTGATTGTCCCTACAAATTCTATGGCCCATTTATCAAATACTTTCAAGGTATCCTATGGGTTTAAAGGAATTTTATCCCTCTTGGATGTCTTTCCCACTCTTTGACATACATCGCATGATTGGAAATATTCCTTAGCATATTTATGAAGTGTAGAAAACTAGAGCCCTGTGCACAAAATATTTTGTGCATTCACCTTCCCTGCATAATTTCCTCCTGCAATCCCATCATGTGCTTATGTGAGTATCATTGGTATTTCATGTTCCAACACATACTGTCTTAATATTTTGTATGCTCCCAACTTGTATAAATTCTCTGCAATCAACTGATAATCTTCTTCTTTGACTTCCAGTTGTTTATTTTGTGCCACTGTCATCTCTGATGGAGATAATCATGTAATTAGGAACTGTACGATGTCTGAGAAGTAATCATCCACCATTTTAACTACAAATAGTTGTGCGTCTAGTAATCTATCATCTAAATTGCCTGCATCTTCTCCTGATAATATGCGTGATAGACGATTTGGCCCTGCCTTCAACTTCCCAAGTTTCACCACAACCTCAAAATTGTATTCCTGGAAGAATAGTAGCCAGATGCATATTATTTTAAGTTTTGATATATTATCAGGTTTCTTTTCAATTTACTAGATAACAATAGCATAGGTAGGATCACTGAGAGAAACACAATCACAAGATATACAACATTTATCCTGGGAAACCCTCATGGGGGATAAAACCCCAAAAAAATTCCTTAATATAGATAGCCAATACAATGCCAAGACAATAAACCAAAACACTAGAGAATATCCAACACTGAGAAATGCACCTCTCTCTTCCCTCTTCTCCCAACTACAGCTACCAAACTTGCGCACTTGATGAGTGAATGAGTGAGTGATCAAATGAGGTGTCGGCTTCCTTTATTTATACAAACTGGCAGGAGCTGGAAAGGTGTCTCTTCATTGGGTAGGGCCGACTTGTTTTCTTAGTGGTTAAAACCACTTTAATTAGCTTGGGAGCCAACTTTTAATTTTGCATAATATATTTAGGGTTTGACCAATCCACAAAAGGATATTTGGTCAACTACAATGCCCGACATGATCAATCCACAAAAGGGGATTTGGTCAACTACAATGCCCGACATGATCAATCCACAAAAGGGGATTGATTTAATGAATACTAACTCAATAATAAATATAATACTCTTTGCAGTTACAATATTTCAACACCCCCCCTTAACAAGAAGGGTATTCTACAACATCATCAGGAGAGAGAGAGGGAAGCAACATCAAAAACATCCAGAACACTAACTATCATATCTATAAATCATCAGAAGTTTTTCTCATCATCAAAATCATCATCCACAATAGGGAGTCGGAATTACAACATCATCATCTGCATCAACATGGATTAGTATAACACTAATACATCATCATTAATAACAACACAAGGATGATACAACATCAACAACATCAATATCACAACACAAAAGTTGGAGAATCATCAACAAAAAAAAATCACAACACGAAGGTTGGAGCATCATCGACAACAGTAGCATCACATCACGAAGGCTGGAGCATCATCAACATCAGTACTAGGCTGGAAATATTCAGCACGAAGTTGGCATCTCAACAACATCGACACAAAGCTGGAAATCTTCAACACGAAGTTGGCATTTCAACAACATCATCACGAAGATGGAAATATTCAGCAAAAGGCTGGCATCACAACAACATCAACATGGAGCTGGAAATATTCAACACAAGGCTGGAATCACAACAACATAAAACGAAGTTGGAAATATTCAACACAAGGATGGCATCACAACAACATCAACACGAAGCTGAAAATCTTCAGCACGAAGTTGGCATCTCATCAACATTAGCACTAAGTTGTAAATATTCAACACGAAGCTGGCATCTCAACAACATCAACACAAATATGGAAATATTCAACATGAGGTTAGCATCTCAACAACATCAACACGAAGCTGGAAATCTTCAACACAAAGTTGGCATCTCAACAACATCAACACGAAGCTGGAAATCTTTATCACTAGGATGGCATCACAACAACATCAGCACGAAGCTAGAAATCTTCAGCATGAGGTTGGTATCTCAACAACATAAGCACGAAGCTGGAAATATTCAGCATGAGGCTGGCATCTCAATGACATCAGAGCGAAGCTAGAAATATTAAACACTAGGCTGGCATCAACACTACTCCCCCTTTCGAGGGAGGTCCTTTCGGACTGCACCAATCTTTTCTTGAAAGTGCTTAAAATTTACACGAGATAGAGGCTTGGTCAACACATCAACAACCTATTCATATCTGCCAACATAATGGAGATTTATGGCTCCTCTTTGCACCATATGAAGTGATGCCGGATATTTATGTTCTTCGACTCATCATGGAACACATCATCTTTATACAACTGTGGTTATCACATAGGATCACGGTGGCTTCCATCTCAGGATCAAATAGATTTGTCAACAACGTCTAAAACCATATGGCTTCACCACAAGCAGAACATGCTGCAATTTATTCCACTTCTGTCATGTTGAGAGAATTACTTGATTGCTTCCTACTCTACCATGAGATCGTGTCTGATGCCAGATTGAAACAACATCTTGAGGTGCTCTTTCTGTCAGAGACACTTCCATCCCAATTTGAATTGGTATAACCACTCAGTCTAAAGTCATGATCTCTAGTATAATAGAGACCAAAACACAATGTACCCTTAAGTTACCTCATCACATGCTTTGAATCATCAAGTTGAACACGTATGGGTTCTACCAGATACTAACACAAGGAAAAACATATATCTGGCCTGGTATTTGTCAGATACATCACCAAACCAATAATATGACTGTACAACGTAGCATCAACCAATTATGACGAAGTATCAACTAGGAGCTTCAAATTTGTTTCCATCAGTGTGTTCATGGATTTACACTCCAACATATCAAACCTCTTCAGCATTTCAACTACATACGTCCCTTGGTTAAGGAGGATCTTCTCTGGGCTCTGCCAAACTTCGAGACCTAAGTAATAATGCATTAGGTCTTTCATCAAACTCTGTAGCGAGCTTCTTCTGCAATATGTGATGATATTTTCATCATCTTTTCAAGAATACATCATCTACATATAGTAGAAACATCATTGGCTGATCATTCATAACCTTGAGGTAAAGGTTGTAATCATCTTTACTTTTTGGTAAAGCCCAAGCTCGCCAGGAAACTGTCAATTCTTCCATACCAAGCTCTAGGAGCTTGTTCTAATCCGTACAGAGCTTTCTACAATATAAATACATGAGTCTTTCTATTTTCAACTTCAAACCAAATTTTCACATTACATTGTACCGATATGATACACTTTCTCAGCTACAACTCAATCTTCACAATCATGTGATATCTCTATGTGTTCTCTGCAAAGCACTATTTGTCTCACTACCTAAGAGTATGTCCTCTCCTCTTTTTGCAACTGTTCCTTCTAGAACTGGGACTCTGCACCTTTGAATGTATATGGTTATGTACATAGTCTGCTTCATGTCTCATCTAATTTGTTTTCTTCTACAACCTTCACTATAGCTTCCTTAGGGTTATCACCTGTGACCTTAAACAAGTGTTGGGCACCAAATCATGCTATCTTTTTGCTACATTTTCATTACCTTTTTGACCTTTTTACACTTATTTACCTATGTTTACTATGCTAAACCAATGAGGTAAATACCCCTACCTTTGTCTATTGGAATATTTTATTAATGAAGTAAAGTCGCAGAGTTTTGCCTATTCACAGCACTAAAATGAATGTTTCACCGCAGCTTCTAGAGAACAGGACCAAGGCTTCATCTCACAGCAGATTTGCTCTTCACAACAACAACCAAGCCATAAAGAGGCCGTGCAACTGGAGTCACAGATCCTTGAACCATCTTGGGAATTTCGCAATCCTGTCCATATGGTACTGGTGCCATTCCAACTAATGTATATTTTGGGGGATACGGTTACTATGTTTTGGGGAAAGAGGTTGTTCTCCCTTTTGATGTATACAAGATAGTCTATTCCTATAACTGGGGATGTCCCCATTGATATTGTAATAAGATTTTTCAGATTTATAAAATACTATCTATTTTTTTGTCTTCATCTTCACTGTGACCAATGCAGCCCTAATAAGAGAGTTGGACCCGCTCTTCTGATCAGGTGTTGCATCTTCCTGTGTGTGTTATTTATCAGTTTTATACTTGCTATTACAGTGTATTATTTATCAATTTTATGCTTGTTGTTACAGTGCATTATTTATCAGTTTTATTCTTGTTGTTACAATGTTATTTATTAGTTTATGCTTGTTGTTATAGTGTGTGATTCTTATGAGTACCTTTCAGAAGTTGTAGTTAATCCAGTTGACAGTAATGTTTGGATCTTAATCGTGAACCCTTGGCTAGAACGAATTGTACTCTTGCCCCTGCATATACCTTGCATGTTTCCTTGAAAGTATACACACCCGGATTGATAAATTAATGTAGGAAAACGGTGAATAAATCATTCATACCTAGAAACCAACATTTTGGCACCATTTCCAGGGAGGCTAACAAGGTGCAAGACAATGATCCAGACCAACCAGAGGATCAATCTCTCATCCCGGGGAGAGAATGAGTTTTCTCACTCTGCTTCAGGTCTTGAGCATAGGTGATCTTTCCACTTGTTTTTTATTTTTTTTGCTTTTCTGCTTTTGTCAATCTCTTGTCTTGGGGAGGGAGGAGTCTTTTGACACCCTGCTCCAGACCCTGAGTTAGATTTATTTCTTTCAAACCCTTGTGTTTTATTTTGGAAACTCTAGCTTTTACCCTGGGGAGGGAGGATTCTTTTGATGCCTTGATTTAGATTTGAAAAGTATTAGGTCTTTTCCTTGGTGTGTTTTGTTCTTGTCCAGGGGAGGGAAAAGTCCTTTGATGCTCTGCTCTGGGCCCTGAACCCTAGATTTTTATTTTTTTTAGCTTCCTTTCCTTTTCGTAAGATCTTTTGTCTTGGGCAAGGAATGGTCCTTTGACACCTTACTTCAAGACTAAAGCATTGTAGGTTCCTTCCAAGACCCTCCATCATACCAACACTTGTATGAACAAAGAACAAGATAACGGGGGTAGAGAGAAAGCCCCAAAGAAGGGAGGAACAGATTTGGGAAGAAAGACCTACATCCAATAGATTATTGAAAAGGCTGAATCAAAAACATCATCTTGCATAGCCGTGAGACCAAGGGCATGAAGAGTGAAGTCTGAGGGACAATCAATAGACCAACCAATACTTTCTACATCACTCTTGGGTGATACCACACATCAGGTCCCTCCAACAGTTGAAGAAACATCTAGTAGCATACCTGACCAAGGAAATATTATGCTGGTAACAAAAGGGGAAGAGGTCACAAGCAGAACCTCGACAGAGTTAGACCACTCCAGCAAGAGAGAGGAGGTTGTAGCCGAGGGATCAAGTCATCAGAACGCAGGAGAAGGGATCGAAGGAATATTTGCATCACCAAGGGACCGGGGAAGTGCTGCCAAAGAAACTCGGATCCAAGGGGTAATGAAGCCTCAGCCATCTCCTACAGAGTCTGGTGAAATACCCAACGGTTATTGAAAGATATTTATGTCTCCCACAACCTCCACTATTGAGTTTCCAATCGGAAACCTGGGAGTTTGTGCACCCACTAAGCCTATTCCATTAGCATCCTCACCAAACTTTCATGGGCTTGTTTCAGAAGATCCTGACACATTTCTATTTGAATTCAATATAGTGTGTCGAGGGTATGACTACACGACGGAAGCCCAAAAGTTAACAAAATTTCCTTCTACATTAAAAGGGACAGCTCTACGATGGTTCATGGGCCTTGGAGGAAGCACTATTTCCACATGGGATGATATGTGGACAACTTTTCTGGAAAAATACCAGGACTACTGTAAATCCTAGAACATTAAGGAGGAACTTTTCAAGTTCGCACAAAAATAAGACGAGAGTTTGGAAGATTGCGCGGAATGATTCAAGTACACCTTACAAAGGTTGGGTCACTCTGACCTGGATAAGGAAATTCTAAAAATTATCCTCCTCCGATCTTTCCATGAGAACTCAATGGAACTATTGAACATTGTGGGAAAGGGAGACATCTCTAAGGAAAGCTTCGAAGGTATCTACGAATTATGCATTCAGTGCTCAAGAGGGCTTGCAAGAAATAGATAAGTAATTCGCTTAGTAAAAGGGTCTGGCGGAGGTATTACGAAAGCAGAAATCGAAAACCTGCTAGAAAATCTGAGGATGGATATCCTCAGCACCCTGTCAGCACAGATGGATACGCTGCAAGTAAAATAGAAGCAACTGGAATTGGACAGGGCTATTGAGATATTCTGCCCAACATGTAGAAAGAAGCATCTAGAGAGGGAATGTCCACTAAACTCCATAGAAGAATGTGAAATCTATGAGCTAAACCATGCAACAAGCTCATGCCCCTCCCTGTCAGGCCCGAAGGTAGTATTTCAAGGAACGGGGAAAGACCTGGAGAAACTGTACCTCATGGGGTCTAGAAAGCCATGGAAACCTCAAACACCAATGGGAAATCAAGGTATGTACTCAGATCCATCTCAGTATTTCAATAATTCTAATATGAATCCTCGGTCCATGCCCCATTCCTTCCATGTGGCCACAGTACCAATTTCCACCGTGGCAATAGTGGAACCCTCAAGCCATTTCAAGCTCCCCATGGGTTCCAACTTGGCGAGAATCCCCTCCTGGGCAGTTTCCTCAATCAATGCCACAATAACAACTCCAACTTCCCTCTAATATGCCTCTAGGTAACCAACATGCCCATCCTCAGCTCCCAATCCAACCTGATCCGAATCCTAATAGCAGGGGAGTTCATCAAACTGACATTCTTAACCTACCTTCATATAGCATTTCCATTGCAGAGTTGTATGAAATGAATCTACGATCAGGGCATATAGTTGATGCTCAACCTCCTCTAGTTACCATTGAACAACTCGATAGTGAAGGTAAGGAATCAGAACCAATTAGTAAAGAGCCAAAACAAATTGATAGAAACCAAGCATCTCCTGTAAAACAACATCAATCTGAACCACCTTACCCAGAAAGACTAAATTTGAGTAAATCAAGCCCCCAAGATGAATTTGATTTATTAGGAGAACTACAGAACTTATTTGTTAAAATTCCCTTGTTACAAGCTATGAAGGATGTGCCAATATATGCAAAGACTCTTAGGGAATACTGTTCAAAGAAATCTGTAAAGAAATCCAAAGACCCCCTTACCATTCATGTTATGGGAAAATTATCAGATTTCATGACAAGAAAGTCAATGCCTGAAAAGTATGGAGATCCAAGGAACCCAATTCTGACAATACAAATTAATGGGGTACATATTCCGAATGTGCTGGTAGACCTGGGTGTTTCCATCAACATTATCACCACTAAAACCATGCATGCATTAGGTCTTCGTAACTTGAAACATACACCTACAATATTGGAATTCGCAGACCGATCCATAGTCAAACCTGTAGGAAAGTTGGAAGATGTAACAATTTCAGTAGATTCATGGCACTATCCCATAGATTTCCTGGTCTTATAGACACAATCTTTGGTGGGCGGCCATCCTTTTATTTTGGGTAGACCTTGGCTGGCTACTACAGATGCTTACATTGGGTGTCGATCAGGGCACAACATTAAGAACTTGGTGTTATACCCACCTGCAGAACCAAACCCATCCATAAAACCAGGAAGAAACAAGAAAATTTTATCTAGGAAGGAGTCCGAAACAAAAAATGAGGAATTGAGGACAACTCTTACTATTGGACAAGCCCTTCAGTTGAAAATAGAATCGGAAGATGATGTAATCACCTCTTTTATGGATGATCATTGCTTCGTTTCCGAAACAAATCAACAATTCCTAGAATATATCCTAAGACTCAGGAAACAATTGAAACAATAGAAGGATCAGAGAAACTACCTGTTGATGCACCCAGTGAAAGTGTCCCAGTAGAACTAGAACCAGGGAAAACCTTGAATATTAATCCAACCCAGTCAGAATCCCAGAAGAAGCAACTCATGGATGTCCTTCGGAAACACAAAGAGGCCTTCGCCTAGGATTATATAGATATGAAAGGGATCCCTGCTAATTCATGTACCCATCATATATACATTAAGGAGGGTTGTTGTCTTGTGAGACAACCTCAGAGAAGGATGAACCCCGCATTGAAAAATGTTGTGAAAGAAGAAATTCAGAAATTAATAGACGTAGGTTTTATTTACCCCATCTCAGATAGCCAATGGGTCTCCCCATTAGTAATGGTCCCTAAAAAAAATGGTAAATGGAAAATATGTGTCGATTATCGATAATTAAATAAGGAAACGCAGAAAGATCATTTTCCTTTTCCATTTATTGATCAAGTTCTGGACACATTGGATGAAAAAAAGCTTTTTTCTTTTCTAGATGGGTTTAGTGGGTATAACCAGATCTAGATAGCTCCTGAAGATTAGGATAAAACCACTTTCACATGCCCCTGGGGAACATTCGCATACCGGGTCCTTCCTTTTGGCCTGTGTAATGCTCCTGCAACGTTCCAGAGAGCAATTTTGGGAATCTTCTTTGATTTGATAGATGATAGTGTTGAAATCTACATGGATGACTTTACTCCATATGGGGATTCATTTCTTGAAGGGATGAAAAATTTAGAAAAAGTTATCGAAAGGTGTATACAAGCGCATGTCTCGTTGAGTATGGAAAAATGCCATATGATGATGGAAGAGGGTATTGTTCTGGGACATTTGATCTCAGCTGAAGGAATCCAGATGGATCCAGCAAAGACAAAGGTAATTCAACATTTCTCGACACCCAAAATAGCCACGTAGGTACGTAACTTTATTGGTTGTGATGGTTATTACAGGTGTTTTATAGAAAATTTTTCTAAAGTAGCACATCCACTTTTTCAATTGCTAACAAAGGACTCATATTTTGTGTGGACAGAGGACTATCATGCATCCTTTACACGAATTAAGGAATTGGTCTGTAGCGCTCCAATCCTTAGAGGGCCAGACTGGGCATTACCTTTCCATATTCATACGGATGCTTCCCAAACAACGGTTGGTGCAGTATTAGGACAACAAGGGGACAAAATACCATACACAGTTTACTATGTTAGTAAGAATTTGGCTCCTACTGAATTAAACTACACAGTGATTGAGAAAGAGTTCCTTGCTGTCATTTATGCCATCAATAAATTCCAGCACTACATTACCAGGTATCCTACCTTTTTGCATACTGATCATACAGCTATCAGGTATTTAATGAATAAACTTATTACCCCTGTTCGTATCACAAGATGGATTTTGCTACCACAGGAATTTGATATTACTATAGTAGATAAACCAGGGAAGGACAATGTGGTTGCAGATTTCTTATCTAGGATAGAACATGAGGGTAAGGATACACCAATTGAAGATAATTTTCCAGATGAACATCTTTTTGCAGTATCTGCTAACACTCCGTGGTATGGAGATATTGCTAATTATCTTTCTTTAGGGAAGGTGCCTCGTCATCTGTCATATAAGGAGAAAAGGAAGATTATTCACCAGAGTACCCGATATTCATGGATGGCAGGATATCTCTTTCATACAGGGGTTGACCAACAAATTCGGCATTGTGTGGCAGAAGATAATATATATGAGATACTGAAGGTTGCACATGATGGACCCCATGGAGGACATTTTGCAGATAACACGTCACAAAGTGTTGCAAATGGGATATTACTGGCCCTCCATCTTTCGTGATGCCCGGGATTATGTTCGAAGGTGTGATAGCTGTCAATAGATGGGACAACCTGGGAAAGAAGATGAAATGCCTCTACAACCCCAGATAGTCCTTGAACCATTTGAGAAATGGGCCATTGATTTTGTTGGACCCTTCAACCCATCTTCTCATCGGAAAGATTACATCCTAAATGGGTGGAAGCTAGAGCAGTCACAAGAGAAACAAAACAAGTAGTGGTAGACTTTATTTTTGAAGAAATATTTGCCTGATACGAAACTCCAAGGGAAATTGTGTCAGATGGAGGATCATAGTTAACATCTCACATGATAGGAAAGCTGAAGAAGAAATATGGAGTCAAACATAGAGTGAATACCCCTTATCACCCCCAGGCGAACGGGCAAGTAGAAATCACAAACAAGGTATTAGAAAATATCTTGACAAAGACAATAGCAAGTCATCACCGAGAATGGGCACAAAAACTTCCAAAATATTTATGGGCATACAGAACAACATGGCGAAACACAACTGGGTTTTATCCTTTTGAATTAGTCTATGGGAAAGTCCCCTTGTTTCTAGTGGAATTTGAGATCAGTACACTTAGGACAACTCTAGAAGTAGGCCTAGACCCATCAGAAGCATAGACGCACCGACTGGAACAACTGAATGAGTTGGATGAGATTCGGTTAGTAGCTTTCCAGAAAACCACTACTATTCAACAACAGAGAATGAAGTGGCATGATAAATTTATCAAAAGTAAATTGTTTCATGTGGGAGATTAGGCATTACTGTACGATTCCCAATTTAAGGATTTCAAAGGAAAGCTTTGCACTCACTGGGTGGGGCCATATCAAGTGGACATAGCATTTGACAATGGAACGGTCAGATTAGTTACAATAGATGAGAATCATACCTTGTTCTGAGTAAACATACACCGTCTAAAACTATACCATCGTCCAGCCTCTAGAGATGCCTTTGTCAAACACCTTTTTGACTCATCCGATTTAATGGTTGTTGGGATGAAGGACACTCTCACTCTGCCCTAAAAAAAAAAAATAAAATAATAATAATAATAATAATAATAATAAATTTTTCTTACTTGTTTGTATTTTGCAGGAATAACAAAGGAATATGGCCAGGAGAAATGTAACACTTGACGTTGTTACTCCACCAGTGCTGCTATAAAGACGTTGTTGTTACTCCACTGGTGTGTACTAATTACTTCACTAAGTGTTGTTACTTCACAACTATCATTACTCCACCGATGTTGTTACTCTGCAACTATTGTTACTCCGCCGGTGTCGTTACTCCGCAACTGTTGGTTCTCTACTGGTGTTGTTACTCCGCAACTGTCGTTACTCTGTCGGTGTCGTTACTCCGCAACTGCTGGTTCTCCGCCGGTGTTGTTACTCTGCAACTGCCGCTACTCTGTCGTCGTCATTACTCCACCATTGTTGTTACTCACTGATGTTATTACTCCTTGCTGTCGTTACGCCCTGTTGTCGTTACTCCATCAGACATTTTGTTGCCACTCCACCATAAGGTAGGTCCCCAGGTACGTCTCCATCGACTTTTATGGATTTAATTAAAATATTCCAAAAAGACAATAAAACATGTCATGGACAGTCATCATTAAGTTGGGGGGGGGAACCACCATAATAAACGACAGCATTTATAAACAATTATGACACACGATTCTCACCAAATAAATTATGACACACGATCCTCACCAAATAGAATCCAATGATCTTGGTACCCTGTAATCATAACTTGATATGTTGAAATGTGTACTTGTATGCGCAGAATCATAACCAGTCACCTCCCCAACATGTTGCATTAAATTTCTGATAGTACCACCACAATCTGTCATCATTTTCAAACATATCAGCACTGTTTTATCCGTCGTTCCCAAAAACAATATGACGTTATTTTCGTTGCCAACGGTTTGGAGCCCTATCATTTTCCCCTACCAGCTAACTGTATTCGTCGTGCTGACTTTGCCTCTACAACAATGGGTGGACGATCTATGCGGCATGAGCCTGAAGACACAACAAAAGTTCAGAACAATCAGGATATATGGTAGGTATTTGAGAACACGGGATGGAATGTTTATTTCAACGGGTTAAAAGGGTCAAATGAAGAAATTACAGCAGAGTTTTCACTCAACTTGAGAGAAGGAAGCTCTCGGGTCCGTGGAATTGAAATTCCTGTGACTGAGGAACCCATCACAGAAGCCAGTGGACTCCCTCAAAATGGACAGCGATGGTTTTCAAGAAGGTATGTTCTTCTGGAGTTTCCCGAAGCCTTTTTACAGGCAGGAGAAAGTATCGTGCAAAAGGGTCGAGGTTAGGACCAAAATTTGTTGTCGCATCCATGGAAAGAAGTAGTAGAGTTTGTCATGAGATATATGACATGATGGGGAGATACTCCACCATATTTAAATACCATCTCTAAATACTAACTCACCTGCGATTTCCCCAAGCAAAGGCTTTCTCACTAGATGCACCTTACTTCTTATTGAGAAGTCTTCACCTAATGGCACACGCAGCTTAGGAGTTGCGACAGGTATTGGTGGTCATCACCCACCATGGGCTGGTTCAACTGTTGGTAATGAATTCCATCAGACGAATCTTGATCCCATGGGAATTGTTTTGGGATTCCACAGAGGAAGAAGTAGCAGTTGCTGTGGCTGCTAGGGAAGGTGAACCAAAAGCCACGGAGGAGGCGAATGCAAGGGAAGACAACTATGTTGACCAGGAGGAGCTAGAAGAGATGGAGATGGAAGTTGAAGCATTTGAAGAAGAGGTTGCTCCCCAAGAGAAATCCAAAACCATGGAACCAATGGAAGATACAGAAGTTGATACAGAAAGGCCCACTAGTACCATGGCCGAGGATGCCCCACAAGAACCAGCCTTGCTTGTGGAACTAGCAGAACAGTTTGATAACATGATAACCACAGAATTCGGGTCACAACAAACAAGAGCAGGTGAATTGGTCGATATTGAGACTGAAAGTACTCCATAGGAACCTCCTGTCACCATGGAGTTGATGGAGGAGGATAACTAGAATGAATAAGTGGTCGTGACCACTCCGACCATTGATCCAGGTGGATATTGGTGGCCACCCACCTTTTCCGACTGGCTCAAATTAGTTTTCTGGCAATTTTGGCAATTTACTATTTTTAGCAGGTTTAACTTCCGGGGCCATTTTGAGGGCCTAAATGAAAGTTTTTTGAGATCGAGGTGCTCAATG